>LGRX02033428.1:0-84878 GCA_001247695.2 Cymbomonas tetramitiformis
TTAAGAGAATTATTTTATTTAGCATAGGTATCAAAATATTACACCTCCTTTGTGGCGTTGCAAAAACGAACTCCCTTGGCCACACATTGGTGACTGCGCCATTGAAGGAACCATTGTGGTCACGCTTTCTACTCTTGTAGAAGAAGGCGCCTGCACCCTTGGTCTGTGGGTTTGTTTGGAGTGCCCTTGATCCGCGAGCAGCAAGGTATTGGCCTTGTTGTAATGTATGGCATCTTGGGTTTGAGTAGGTCTGACACTCTTGTGTCTGTGACCACTTGTCTCCCGTCGCGCCACAAAGAGGTGTAATATTTCGTTGCAAAAATAATTTTCCACATATGTGCTCCCGTGTTTTAGATCTTTTAGGATATGTGTGATTACTATGAAAGTATGGTATGGTATCGCGCACTTTCTGGTCTTACATAAGATCAAGATAAGCATGTTATTTTTCACTATGTTCTTTGAGGTTTTGGAACCAAGCTATTCTCACACTGCATGGGGTGTTGGGTATGGTAAGGCGGAAACTTCAAAGGAGCGGGAATGTGAAGAACGAACGTGCATTAAGGTAATTGTATTCACTCTCATAACCTCACAACCCACACTACGGACCACTCACTAAAAAATCATTACTCACTCTATTACGCATTCACTCAACTCAACTCAGCTCAGCTTATCTTAGCTCAGCACTTAGCGCCAAACTCAACGCCAACGCGTTTGAGTTGAGAGCTTAGCTTTTGAGCTCATATCAGCTAAGCGTGTCAGTTTCGCTCACGTCAGCGTGTCAGCTAAGCTCAATTCAGCTCGACTCAACTCAACTCACCTCAACTCAGCTAAGCTTTGCTCAGTTTGCATTACTGCGTTTAATATAGCATAGGCTGGAATATGTGTGTATATGTGTGTGCCTGTTGTGGTATTCCTATGCTAGGATATGCGTGTACCTCTCTGTGCGTGTACTATGCCTGTGGTAGGATATATGTGTATCTCTATACCACTGTCATGCCTGTGATAGGATATGTGTGTATCTTTGTGCTAGTGTTATGCTTGTGCTAGGATAGGTGTGTATCCCTGTGCTACTGTTATGCCTGTGCTAGGATAGGTGTGTATCTCTGTGTGCGTGTGTTATGCCTTTGCTTGGATATGTGAGTATCTTTGTGTGCGTGTGCTATGCCTGTGGTAAGATATGTGTGTATCTTTGTGTGCTAGTGTTATGCCTTTGTTAGGATATGTGTGTACCTCTTTGCGTGTGCTATGGTTGTGCTATGATATGTGTGTATTTGTGTTCGTGTGCTCTGCCTGTGATGGGATACATGTGTATATCTGTGTATGCGTGTTGTGCTATGCCTGTGCTAGGATATGTGTGTATCTCCTGCGTATGCCAAGATATGGGTGCGCGTGCTATGCGTATGCCAGATATGCTAGAATATGTCTGTGCGTGTGTTATGCATAACACACGCATAGAGAGACGCACACATATTTTGGCATACGCATAGCACACGCACACAAAGATAGACACCTATCCTGGCATAGGCATAACACAACAGGCACACACATATTCTAGCATAGGCCTCTTTTGCCTATGCTAGGATATGTGTGTATCTGTAGGCCTCTTATGCCTATGCCAGGATATGTGTGTTTCTTTGTGTGCGTGTGCTATGCTTGTGCTAGAATATGTGTGTGTATGTGTGTGCCTGTTGTGTTATGCCTATGCTAGGATATGTGTGTACCTCTCTGTGCGTGTGTTATGCCTGTGGTAGGATATATGTGTATCTCTGTACCATTGTTATGTCTGTGCTAGGATATGTGTGTATCTTTGTGTGTGTGTTATGCCTGTGATAGGATATGTGTGTATCTCTGTGCTAGTGTTATGCCTCTGCTAGGATAGGTGTGTATCTCTGTGTGCGTGTGTTATGCCTTTGCTTGGATATGTGAGTATCTTTGTGTGCGTTTGCGTGTGCGTGTGCTATGCCTGTGGTAGGATATATGTGTATCTTTGTGTGCTAGTGTTATGCCTCTGCTAGGATAGGTGTGTATCTCTGTGTGCGTGTGTTATGCCTTTGCTAGGATATGTGAGCATCTTTGTGTGCGTGTGCGTGTGCGTGTGCTATGCCTGTGGTAGGATATATGTGTATCTTTGTGTGCTAGTGTTATGCCTTTGCTAGGATATGTGAGTATCTTTGTGTGCGTGTGCGTATGCTATGCCTGTGGTAAGATATGTGTGTATCTTTGTGTGCGAGTGTTAAGCCTGTGCTAGGATATGTGTGTACCTCTTTGCGTGTGCTATGGTTGTGCTATGATATGTGTGCATTTGTGTTCGTGTGTTATGCCTGTGCTGGAATATGTGTGTATATATGTGTGTGCGTGTTGTGCTATGCCTGTGCTAGAATATGTGCGTATCCCTGTGCGTGTGCTATGCGTATGCCAAGATATGCTAGAATATGTCTGTGCGTGTGTTATGCATAACACACGCATAGAGAGACGCACACATATTTTGGCATACGCATAGCACACGCACAGAGATACACACATATCCTGGCATAGGCATAACACAACAGCAGGCACACACATATTCTAGCATAGGCCTCTTTTGCCTATGCTAGGATATGTGTGTATCTGTAGGCCTCTTATGCCTACAGAGATACACGCATATCCAACACGCACAGACATATTCTAGCATATCTTGGCATACGCATAGCACGCGCACAGAGATACACACATATCCTAGCACAGGCATAGCACAACACGCATACACAGATATACACATGTATCACAGCACAGGCAGAGCACACGAACACAAATACACACATATCATAGCACAACCATAGCACACGCAAAGAGGTACACACATATCCTAACACAGGCATACCACTAGCGCACAAAGATACACATATATCCTACCACAGGCATAGCACACGCACACAAAGATACTCACATATCCAAGCAAAGGCATAACACGCGCACACAGAGATACACACCTATCCTAGCACAGGCATAACAGTAGCACAGAGATACACACCTATCCTAGCACAAGCATAACACTAGCACAAAGATACACACATATCCTATCACAGGCATAACAGTGGTATAGAGATACACATATATCCTACCACAGGCATAGCACACGCACAGAGAGGTACACGCGTATCCTAGCATAGGAATAACACAACAGGCACACACATATACACACATATTCCAGCCTATGCTATATTATCCCGTACCTGTAACTGTGTGTCAGCTCAACTCGGTTTGTCAGCTCCGCTTAGTTTAGCTTGTTAGCTTATATCAGCTCAGCGTGTCAGCTTTGCTCCTGTCAGCGTGTCAACTAAGCTCAACTTAGCTCAACTTAGCTCAACTTAGCTCAACTCGACTAAGCTCTGCTCAACTCGACTCAGCTTTGCCCAACTTTGCTGTTTGCTTTGCTTTGCTTCTCAGTTGAGCTCAGCATGTCAGCTTATGTGTGTTGAGCTTTACCACGATTCGTTCCTCAGGATGGCCACTCAAAACATGGACGTGCGCTACTCGGAGACCAACAAGCAAGCATCACCTTCCCAAAAAGAAAAAAATGCGGATAATAAGACAAAAAAAAAATCAGCACGAGCAATAGAAGAAAAGGGAAAGAAAACTCTAGAAGCCAGATGGCCAGTGGCCCAAGCTTGAAAGACTAGGCCGTCGAGTATGAAATAAATGAGAACTCGTGCACGAAGTCACAAGCTGTGGTAAGTACTTATTTACCCTTTGTTGTTTTTTGCGCATAAGTTCTTTTCAATTGTTACTCACTGTGGCACTATCGCATGTGCAGACAGAGGTGCCAAACACCTTCAGCAAGGAGTATTCAAGATTGTTTACCCAAGTTAAAAGATGGAATACGACACAATCGCGTGCGAAGCTTGCGCAACCAACCAAGTGGCTTGCAACTTTGACAAAAATACCCCAACACCAAAACGCTATAGGAGTGGGAAGTATAGATGAGAAAGAAGAAGAGTATAATAGCCAGTGATACCATCTTAGTGGAGACCGTATGAACATATGCAAATGAAGTAGCTTGTGTACTCAAAGGTGTATCTATTTATGTGGATTTGTTGATTTTTTTCTTTTTGAATTTGCCTCCTGCTTTCTAGCCTTGTGAAAGTCTAACTTTTTTTTAATGTGCGGTTCATGGTACTTGCCTTGAATGCTTGAACCGACCCTTGGACTTATCATGAGTGTCCCCCCATCGATTCAGGATCGTTCCAGTACTTGGAGCGTTCCAGGATCGTTCCTGTACCTGGAGCGTTCCAAGATCGTTCCCGTACCTGGAGCGTTCCAAGATCGTTCCCGTACCTGGAGCGTTCCAGGATCGTTCCCGTACCTGGAGCGTTCCAGGATCGTTCCCGTACCCGGGGCGTTCCAGGATCGATCCCGTAAGAAACTTCCCTCCCGGGATCGATCCCGTTCCGGATCACGAAAAGAACGATCCCGGATCGCCTCGCCATTTTCCAGATGATCCGTGTACTTGGCAGTACCAGCGGCGCGGCTCTACCTACGGGAGCTCTACTTCGTGCTGGCAGAGAAACGCAACTGGGGAGCAAAGGTAAAGATCTCGCGTGCAGCTCGGGGGGACTTAGAATGGTGGTCCAGGCTGCCTGTGATGAGCAGGTGGAACGGGCGCAAGATCTGGAGATCCCCGACGAGAGCGAAGGTGCACACGGACTCTTCGATGACAGCCTGGGGAGGAGTGTTGAGCCTGAAGTTCCCCGCGCGAGGCTTCTGGCCAGACGAGATACGCAGCTGGCACATTACACACCTGGAGCTGGAGGCCGTGTACAAGACCGTACAGGCGTTCCTGCAGGAGCTGGAGGGCAAGGTCGTACGGCTCTACTGCGACAACGAGGCGGTGGTGGCGATGCTGTCGCACTTCACCTCCAGAAACCCGGACCTGATGAGGAGAATGAGGAGACTCTGGCTGCTACTGGATCTGCACGACATCGAGTTACAGGCTTGGTACATCCGCAGCGAGGCCAACGTGTGGGCCGACAACCTTTCGCGTTGCGAGGATTTGGACGATTGGCGGCTGAATCGGGACTGGTTCGTGTGGGCCAACAAGCAGTGGGGGCCCTACACAGTCGACCGGTTCGCTTCCGAGATCTCCGCGCAGCTTCCTCGGTACTACGCTGCGTGGAAGGACCCGAAGTGCGAAGGTGTGGACTCTCTGACGTACGACTGGCGGGGGGAAAACAATTGGGTGAACCCCCCGTGGGCGCTGCTGGACGAGGCGGCGCACAAGCTGCGGGAGGAGGGGGCCGCTGCTACGGTGGTGGCTCCGTACTGGCCGGGACAGTCCTGGTTCAGAGAGCTGGAGGCCCTGGCCACCGAGGTGGTGATCATGCCACGGCGTAGGGACCTATTCACTCCGAGCAGGCTGGGAGGGTCCGAGCTGCTCGGGCCCTCGAAGTGGGACGCTGTGATGTTCTTCATCGAGGCGCGCCCGTGAGTTACTACGCTGCTGAAGTACGAAGGAGCTCTGCTACGAGTACGACAGCGAGCAAGGTGACCGTGGGCACGAAAATCGAGGTGTTCAAAAAGGACGATGACTGCTTCTACCCGGGTGTGGTGAAGGAGTTCGACGAGGACGGGAAGGCGCACGTGCGGTACGACGACGGCGACGAGGAGACGTTGGACTTGTCCGAGGAGAACTTCAAAATCATCAACAGCACGGACGAGGCAACGGACGCGGACGGCGAGAACACCGAGCGGATCAGCGGAGGCGACTACGAAGAGTACAAGCGCGGTGGTGCTGTACAAAATTTCCTCACGCGCTCACTTTGTGAGCGGTGGAGGGGTGAGTTGGGACCTTCCCGGCTCACGGAACTGGCGGTGACGATGCAGAGAAAGGCACTGCTGGACACGACGATGGGCAACTACGGACCGAAGGCGCGGCGCTTCATTTTATTTTGTGAGCAGCACCAACGGCCGTGGCTGCCAGCATCGGAGGCGACGGTGTTGCTGTACATCGCCTCTCTGTTGGAGGACGGGGGCATCATACAAGTCGGCCTCCTTGCAGCCGTACCTGTCTGCCATCAACAACTACCACGAGGACCTACGTTTTCCTGGACCAGCGAAGGGGCGTTCTGTGACCCGAGCTGTGAAGGGGATGGCGACCATCCAGGCGGAGCTGGCGGTGCAGGAGGAGAACATCGAGACCCAGCGGACGTGGCTGCCAGCGGCACACGTACGACGTGTGCACGAAGCAGCGCTGAGTCTGACTCCGAGATCGCCTGAGGAGCTACGGCTACTGCGAGCCTTCGCCTACGTGGTTGTTGCCTTCGTGACCTTCGGCAGACCGGACACGGGAACCTCGTTGTCACGGCAGCACGTTCATTGTGGCGACAGTGAGTTCTCAGTGGTGCTGCTGAAGGAAAAAGGACGGCGGCATCAACTGGTGAAGAGACGCCTGTGCATATTCCCTGGAAGGGGGTGGCTCTGTTGAAGGAGCTGATCGAGCACTGGGAGTTCCACCGTGACACGGCTTGGAACAGTTCTGAGAAGACTCAACCTGACGCCTACTGGCTGCTACCCGAGGACCCGAAGAACTTCAAGGCTTCAGTGGCAAATGACTGGATTGGTCTGGCTCTCAGCGAGCTGGACTGCAGACCTCCGGAAGGAGGTCACTTTTCTGCACACAACACCCGGAAGGGTGCCACGACGTGTGCTCGAGCTGTGGGTGTTGCAATGGAGAAAGTGTGCTTCCTTGGAGGCTTGTCACAATTCTCTTCGGCAGTGCAGCACTACATCGAACCGACAGCTCCGAGGGACACAGACATGGACTACTACTTCGCTTGGTTAACATGGTCACAGTGACAACGATCAGATTTCTTTTGTGTGCCTCACAGTTTCATCTTTGGTTTCATGGCAAATGAGGATTCGAGCAAAAGAGAAATGTTCAAATTGAAGTGCAACAGAATTTTTGTGGTTTCAGACTTTCAGAATCCGTGACTCCTGCTGCAGTAGAGCCGAATGACACATGTAGCTCCGTGACACAAACAGGATGTACAAGTAGCCACGAAGCGACACGCCTGTTCAGCTCTGTTCCTTTTGCTCTTCCCACCGCTCCCGACCCAGAGGACTCTTTCCTTTTGGTGACGTGCACAGACAGTCTGGACATCTCATCAAAAACTTGAATTTAGAAAGCATGTAAAAGCACAAAATGCATTTTGAACACTTTACAAAATCATTTTAATGAAATGTATTGCAGTGCCTGCCTTTGGCAAATGAGATTCGAGCAAAAGAGAAACGGAGATTACACAATAGGTTGAACTGGTACCTCTGGTGAGAGCCCCAAATTCTTCGATACACCGTCCAGCGTCGACCACCTCGAAATAGTGACGCGAAAGTAACGGGCAAACAATGCTATGTTTAAGTTATGGTATGATAAGTCTCAGTTTATACAAGAGAACCACAAGTTAAAACTGTATGCTATATAAACATAAGATTTAATTGTTTTGGCACAGCTCAGACTAGTTTCGTTCTCTGCCTGGAACTCGTCAGTGAGAAAGAAAGACTCACTGTGTGGGCCCGGTTACCACATATAGTCCTACTAATTAAATCAAATCAAGTCAAAGATACTCAACGGCTCGGAATCTAAACTCATAGTGACAGAGGTAAGTAACTGTGACAATAAGAAATCACAATCAACATCAGGAATATACTGCCACTCAAAAGAAATCGCAATAACCATCAGGAATATACCGCCACTCATAAGAAAGATAACAAAACCCAGAATAAAGAAACATGATCTCGATTGCCCCTGGCCCACGACACCACTGGAAGGACGTCGACGTGTTGCTAGAACCCATGATGGAAGAGCTGAAACAACTGAGTATGGGCCATGCCGATGCTGACCAAACCCCTTTCAGGGTGTATGATGGGTACTTCTAGGTGTGGCATGAACAGTTCAGCGTGTTCCTGATGTTATGCTCCTGCGATACGATTGTGCGTAACGACTTGGGGAAGTTCGCTCCCGTGGCGGCAAGGCGCAACGACTTCAAAAGCATTTGGGAGGCCACTAAGGGCCCTAACGGTAATGGTATGTACTGCTTGGGCTATGCGAACCCCATCTCGCAAACATACTTGGACGAAGGGCAGGTATTGTATGCCAATGATCCGAGTGTGTGGTTAACCAAGGAGGACCACACGGAACTGGTGAGGCTGACCGCGGAGGATGGTGTGGATCCGATGCGAACCGGCCGATATGCAGCCGGGCCGTTAGAGCAGCTGGACTACTTTGACCCCATCTACGGGTACGTGCTGCCGTTCATGCACATGATGTGTTACGGCGTCATCAAGAAGTTCCTGAAAATGCTGCGAAACAAGGTGAACAATTGCCCAAACACGTGCTATTTCTCACCCATGCAACTGAAGCAGTTGCAGGCCAACGGAAAGGGACTGACCGCGCCGCATGACATGCACCGGGAGTACCACATCTTCGTGCAATACGCGGGTGAGCACCCGGATCTAACAACGGATACCGACACCCATCACCTTGCATGTGCCTTGTTTAGTAGGAACGGGCGTGGCAGATGCGCCAACATTATTCGCCCAGTCCGCGTGCAACCATGTTTGTGTGCACCGGAAGGGAATGGCCACACCTACTAACAGTAGGAATGAATGCTACTACAACCAGATATATATGTATGCACTGTTGTTATTTTGTTGGTGTCGTTTCATACACGGGGAGGATGAGCCGGTTGCCTAACATCTGTAAAAAGCTCGCTGTTGCAAGGAACTACACCATGGAGGACATGCTGAACTTTATCTTGATTTTCAGTCCGATGGTGTTCATGGAT
This sequence comes from Cymbomonas tetramitiformis, assembly GCA_001247695.2. NCBI lineage: Eukaryota > Viridiplantae > Chlorophyta > Pyramimonadophyceae > Pyramimonadales > Pyramimonadaceae > Cymbomonas > Cymbomonas tetramitiformis. The sequence goes on from LGRX02033428.1 coordinate 8,817, forward strand.
GTTCTGAAGAACTTGAATCCGGAGTTGGACAAGGCTTGGTGGACTTTGCGGCGGGCGGTGCTCTACTTTATGTGAGGGCCTGCAATAGGCTTGTGTGGGGACCTCCAGTCCCGTGCGGAGCCCCGGAAGGAGGCCGGGAAAGAGCTGTGGGCCTTTGCGGTGATTGTGGAACAGCAATGCCCCATGAACATGTTGACGTTGAATCTGCGCATGGCGGTCAATCACTTGTGCAAGCAAGAGGAGGAAACCGGCGTGGTGAGCAGCACCAACAAGCTCTGGGTCGAGCGTCTCCTGGGCGACAGCAAGGGGGTGGTGCCAGCCCCGGTCGGAGGTAAGGCCGACACGTGCATAGCGAACACGTATCTCACGAAAGAGGCGGTGGACGACATGGCGTGGAGCTACGAAGGGATCCGCTTCCTTCCGGACATACTCACGGAGATGACCATGGCCAAGGGCGGCGAATACCATGATTCTCGGACCACCCGGGCTGACGATTCCTCCTGGACACCGGCCACTATCTCGTCCGCGACGGTGTACCAACCGCCGCGTTGGCAAACGAGGAGGGGGGTCGTCTGCACCGGGAACTGGTGGGGTGCGTCCGATCCCTTTTTGGCGATCATGCAAGCCCTTCCCTGAATGCAGCCATGGACATCCTTCGATTCTCACGCATGCGAAGAGGCGACGAGGACTTCACATCCCGGGTTTACACCCGGGCAAAAACGCGTATCTCCTTCAACGTGGCTTTGAGTACATGCGCGGCCGACGCTTTTGAGTACGGCACCGTGGAGGCTTACTACTTGATCTTCCTGAAGCGTTCCGCCGAGAACTCCGCCGCCAACGACACCGTGTGCCGCCTGGCTATGGTGACCGCCTACCCCACTGTTGAGGACCTTACCATGAACAGCCGGGGCGTGTATGTGTGCAACGAGGCAGAAAAACGTACCCTTCTCCTACCGGTAAGCCGTCTCGAAACCAAGGTCATTATCCATCGCCCACCTGGAAACCGCGTACCTCTACACGCCACTTACCTATGGCCGGGGATGAAAGCGGTACGTTGCAAGAAGCAATAGCGCAAGCTACCTCATCAGCTCCGCGCAGCAATCGAAGGAGGACACCGAACGCCAGCGCAGCTTCATCAGCTCCGTCCAATTGCTCTGTGTAGATAGCGAATGCCTGCTTGCCACATGGAACGTATCTGTTCCAGTGGTACTTTTAGTAGCATCGGCAGTCCCTCTTAGCATGCCACGTGGAACAATCTGGAATTTCTGTTAATAGCTAGTGGTGCTAGTGTTAATAGACATGCCACGTGGAACAATCTGGAATTTCTGTTAATATCTAGTGGTGCTAGTGGTAATAGTCATGACACGTGGACGATCCGGTCAAATATGTTAATTTATGACCGTTTACAGTTTGCCAAGTGCTAGTATCCGGTAAAATTGTTAACCCGAGTGCCACGTGTATGATTCCTATTAAAAGTGTTAATTTTCTGTTAATATTCCTTACATGTGTAACGATCTCGCGAGGGGGGCCTATTTCAACTCCCTCTGGCACCCCTCCGATTAAGTGTTAACATTCTGTTAAAATTGTGTTAACTCCTATGCTGGAATCTCCGGCGTTTCCGCGTGTCCAAATCGATCAATTTACCCCCAATAAACGGCGATGTTGACCCCTTAGACACCCCATACTAAGGCATTCGATAGCTCAAATTGTACCAAACGATGCCGAGAAGAACTTGGTTCCAGCCATACGTACACATGTCTTCATATAAACCTTACAAAGCAACGAGAAAGCCAACCATGCCATGTAAATCCCAAATGCCATTACAGCATAGGAGTTAAATTAACATTCTGTTAACATTCTGTTAACATGAATTATATAATTCCTTAACTTTCGCCCAAGCCAACCAATAAGTACCACCGGGATTTATAGGGGGTACGTGAACGTACAGGTGGGGAAAAATCAATCTCCAAAATTGATTGTGGTTGCGAGTAGGAGTTCTGACTTCTGTGGCATTCGCATTGCATGGCATAGCATGGCATGGCATGCGCCTTATGGCGTTGGCGTTCGAAGTCCAAGTCGAACATCAACCGACCGCGCGCTGCTCCCGCTTCGCGTCGCGGAGGCTTCGCCCCCGCTCCGCTCGCGCTCGCGCGCTCCGATCGATTAACGGAGGGGGGGGACAGAAGGGGAGGCGTCGTCTCTCGGAGACCCTCGAGCTAAGTATTACCGAACGATCGCAACGAATTGAACGTCATCGAATATTTTAAGTTCTGACCAATCAAATAACGATAATAATATAATTTATTACCTTGTTCTCGCCTAAATTTTAATATAAATCTCAATGGCACGTATTGAATTATAAAAGAAAAACGTGTATGAAACACTTTCAAGGCAATCCATAATTTCGTTTACAGTTATTACTACAAGATTTTAGACGACTTTTCTAATGTCATAATTTTTGTGAATAATCACCCTTCGTCTCCTTTTATTTCTTAGACTTCGTCAACTGGGGGGGCTCCATCCCCCTACACTATCCCATTACTACAAGGCGTGAGGCCTCGACTGATTTTTATTTTTTTTAAGATATCGCCAAGTGGGGGGCTCCCCCACACCCCCCCCTTACTACAAACTATTTTCAAGACTTCGCCCAGTAGGGGGGTTTGCCCCCCCCACAACCCCCCATTTTTTCGGAATATTTTAAAACTTCGCCCATTGGGGGGGGCTCCGTGTCCCCACATCCGCCTATTACTACAAAAAAATTAGACTTCGCCCAGTGTGGGGGCTCCGTCCCCCCACCCTCCCTAATAGCTGGTTTCTACGAAATCAAACCTCTAGAAATTTATATACAAAGTGTTAAGGGCTTAGCTACCGGTGGCCGTCGATTTAAAGTATTAACACTGATCCCCCCCTCGATCCTCGCAAAAAAGAATTATCTCCGTCAGATCGATGGTCGCCGATCGACAGTCAAGGGTTCGAACAAAGGTTTAACTCATATTTTATTCGGTTTACCTCACATTTTATATTTTATATTATAATATTAATTATTCAGACGACATTCTGTCGATATATTTATAAATATATGTAAATATATATACAAACATATCTGCGATTGAAATTTTGTTTGCAGCTTTCATCTCAACGACGCAAATTGATTTCATCCACCAGCGTCACGCAAAAGAGCGTCACGCAAAAGAGCGTCACGCAAAAGAGCGTCACGCAAAGCTAGGCTATAAACTACTACACTATACGTCTCCCAAAGCTAGGCTGTAAACTACTACACTATACGTCTCCCAAAGCTAGGCTGTAAACTACTACACTAATACGTGACGCAAAAGAGCGTCACGCAAAGCAATGTTCGTTCTGTAATAGCTGGTTTTTGCGAAATCAAACCTCTAAAAATTTATACACAAAAGCGTCACGTCATAAAACAGACTTTTTCAAAGAGGGGGACAATCTAAAGATTTTTCCCCAATAACACCACTATTAACAGTTCCTACCCGTTAACACTTTTTAACACATAATTAACGTTTTTAACACTTTATTAGAAATCCTCAGTGGTGTGATGCATGCATACATGCATGCATACATGCACAATCATGCATGCATGCATAGTTACCATGTGTATGTGGGGGTGTGTGTGTGTGGGTATCTCGGGACCTCTGGCTAGGTTACTACGGAAGGTCGCACTTTTCGCAGACACTTCCAAAACGCAGTTGTGTGGCATTTCTACCATGTTTGCTCTTAAAACTGGTGTGCATGTTTTAGTCAGAAGCTTCCAAAACCAGAGAAAAGTTAAGTTCGCTCCCAAAAGTAACAGGGCTCCGGTGATAATTCACAATTTTGGGTATCTTGTTGGCCATATAGAATATCCGATATTTAATTTTATGTAATGTACAAGGTGTACACCAAAACCTTTAATCGGAATTACTTTTGGCAACAAACACACATCATCTTCGGAAGCCTTCGTTCGGATGCTCACCAAAACCTGATATTGGGTTTCGAGACCCGACCAGAGGTCCCAAGATGTATGTATGTATGTATCCTGGGTGTCAATGTGTATTCGCTATGTGCGTATTCGCTGCACAACAAGGTGTATTCAGAATGTATCCTGGGTGTCAAAATTAACTTCAACGGGCTTACTATTGGCGTTGATACAGCGTACACATTTCGTGGCACTCAAACTTGCGTCATTTAAGAGAGGTGTGCCTTCTTATTGATATTATTAAGAGACTGACATGGCGTGTACAACTCCAAAAACACGCTGGCAATCATTGCTGTATCCGCCAAATCGTTGTTAGAGATCTATTTAAACGGGTGGGTGGGATCGACACCACCCACACCATAGAGTTGCTGCTGGAGGACATGCTAAAAATTGCTACGCATAAGGAAATGATGCACCCAACGTCCCTCCCACACCCTCATCACTGGCATCCTTCCGTATTATGTGTGTGTGTGTGTGTGCCCGCGTGTTGGCAGGCGTGTGAGGTACGACATTGTGTTGGTCAGCTGCACACCGGCTCAATAATGTGCGAGTTAGTGATGAGAGAGCTGGTGTGTGCGCCCCATGCATGTACGTCAACAAGCTGCCATGGAGTACATGTGACATGTGGGTGAGTTTCATGCCCGCCATACCTCACAAATCTTAGGGAGTCGCGATTCCAGTTGCTTGGCCACTTGATCACCAGGATCATCATTGATAACGAAGCGCAGTGTGCATGCATCACAGCCCACATAAAGCATCGTGTAAACGACGACAAATGCCCAGAGCACGCATGGACGGCATGTAACATGATTTGGGAGGGAGAATATCTGATTTGTTTACTGCATTGATGCCATCATATAACAAACAAATCAAACGGCACAATCATTTGTGCTATCAGGAATGCGCTCCCGCCCACATTGTCAATATTCCTAGGAGCAGCATTCATGAAAAAATTCAAATTGAATATACTAAATGTGCAGAATGAGCTAAATTGCTACACAAGCTCACCAGGCAAGCCGGCAAGTCCTCTCCCCATGATCTGGAAAAAATCTAATGTACACTTCTAAGGACCAATATCGGGGGAGAGAAACCTGCTGAAGCGGGCCCAAGTCGTTTAGTCTACCCACCTCCCCCCCTACTCTCACAAAGCCACGTGGGTAGTCTCCCCGCCCGCCTCATCTACATGTACCGGAAACGTCATTCTTCATTTACCTAACCCCACAATCGACAAATAATTACCATCCTCAAATGGTGTCTACATGTAATTAAATTATTCGTAGCATAGTCATGTTTGCATACCCGGTTTTACTTAGTATGCAAACTCGATCTCTGATGAGCCACATAGCCACACTCAGTATAACGTGAACACACATGGGTTGATTATGTAAACTATGCATGCTATGTTACATCCCCCCAACTATTCAGCACACCTTACAAATGAAATGCGATGTATTTCCAATCACAATTCCCCACACACACGTGCATACATGCAGCGGCAACTTAAGTGTAAGTTAAATTTGAAAAGATAAAAAATGCTAAAAGTTTCCCCACTGTAACATCAAATTATTCCCCCCCCTTTACCCAACCAAACGTAGACCCCACTCTAGCATTCCCTAACATATATCACCATGTATATCAGCATTAAAACTTTACATTACCCTTTGACACTATTTCAAGGTCTGGGTAACGCTAAGGCCAATTTACACAAAAGTTCCAAAAACATTTTCATTTGATGAATAGGGCGCCCAAAGCGATCTGAACAATTGCGCACTTCAGGGATCAAACTGACCACGTTATGAAAAGGTTATGGTCGATACCATTCATTTCCCGCCCATACTTAACCATACCTAAGCGTAAACTTAAAACGTTTATATCTCGCGATCTAGGAGCTCGGAACTTTTGTGTAAATTCGCTTTAGCGTTACCCAGACCTTGATTTGTGTGCATACTTCAAAGATGAACCGCACATCTATCTACAATCATCAACATCATCCGCCTAGTGCCGTACAAAACGTACAATCACAATGTGGCATGGCATACCATATGAAATGTGACATAGTCAATTTCGTCATATATATGATTTTCGATGAAATCTTGACCGCTCTCATACCCAAACAGGCCTGCATACACAATTCACAAAGCACAACACACGTAATGCGTGAATGGTTCTGCTGTATGCTTGACTGCTTGTATATATCGTATACATGTCAAGGTCTTGGTAACGTATGAGGCCTGTGACACAAACGTTAGAAAATGCTTTTAGCAAATTTTGATTTTTTCCGGAACAATTAACTTTTGATTTTCCCCGTAACAATGAATTTTGACTACGGGAAAGCATATTTAGGGTTTAGTGTCAGGCTTTTGGGGTGCCTGGCTACTGGATAAACCCCATAAACTCTCACTAAACCCTAAATATGCTTGTCCGTAGCCAAAATCCCTTGTTACGGGGAAAATCAAAAGTTAATTGTTCCGGAAACAATCAAAATTTGCTCCCGGAAAAATTAAAACCTTTTGATAAATATGTTGCGCCCAAAGCAGTCTAAACACATTGTGCACTTGAGGGATCGAATAGACGACCATATCGAAAAGTAATAATGGCCGATGCCACTCCGTTACCACCCATACTTAACCATACTTAAGCACATACATATCTTGCGATCTAGAAATTTGAACTGTTGTGTCATAGGTCCCACGCGTTACCAACGAGACCTTGATGTGCTGCCAAAATACCTGCTCACCTGGATTGATAGCTTCCGTGCCTGTGCTGCCTTCCTTGTAAAAGCCTTCTTCGCCGACTGTAAGCAGATGGTTTGGATCCAGGCGCTTCACAACTAACGACATGATGCGGATCCACTCCTGCGTGTTGTACACAACGAAGCACTCACCATGTCCTTGAACGAGATCACACGGGTCGCTCTCAAGATCGCCACTCGGCCCATGGTGACTTGAACGAGATCACACTGGTCGCTCTCAAGAAGATCGCCACTCGGCGCATGATGACTTGAATATAAATTGCATGTCCACAATCAAGCGCGAGTTTGAACCATTAGCGCGCGGCGCGCACAGTCCTACGCGCGTTTGTCATAAGGGATCACATTATGCCACGTCATCGCTCAACGGTGTGTTCAGTGCAAAATTAACTATCGCGACTGCGCCCATCAAGGATCACGGCACACCTGGGTTTTAAAAGTGATAGGTAAATTTTCACACACACCCACACACAGTATAAATCAAGAATTCATCACCTTGCAGGGTGTGGGGGGCTTTCGAGCCCCCCATGCCTACAATGCACACACAAACGCCCGCACACATTTGAATATGTAGCCTTGTATGGCCAGGAGGAACATCACGCACGATTACGTCATGGTCCGTAGTCCAAGGTCTTGATAGCACACAACGGGCCTGACATGCACAAATTCAATTTCATATTGACCGTCTCTCGTAGCCCAACAATCTATTTTTTTGATAAAATCAACCATCGGTGGATTCATATCTAATCGATGATACATGCAGAGTACACACAATCATTGTTTTCTCCATAGTCGACGATGCCATCATTTTAGGCGTAAGATGTCAACGCGTCAAACGTGCACATTTGGCCATGCAACTTTTGGGGCAATCGAGCTACGTTTGGCTCCTACAATAATGATTCATACTTAATAATGCAACCACAACTATTTCTTTCGCTGTGTATGCTCACCTGGAGCTGGGCTGGCTTGCAAAATCTGCACCGTGGTTCATTACACAGCTCCCAGGCCATTATGGTAGGGTCGTTGCGGTATATGGTTCCCGAGATATGATTAATGCGAGTTATAATTTTCTCAACATGGTTGACATACATCTGCCGACATTCAGAATCATTGTAGAAATCAACGTTCTGGGTTGCAGTGGTGGACCAGCGAACGTACTCAGGTATCCCACCTTCATCTTTCCAGTAATTGGTGAAGACAAGAATAACCTTAAGATGCCGCTTGCGTGCTGCATCTGCGTGTACGTGGGCGTAGCATGTCCCATTGATCATGGATGCCATACAGTCGTCAGTACAATCACCGGCAGTGCCGTAAATGACATGCAAACGATAGAGGATAATTTATTTTTGTAGAATTATGAAATATGTGTACACACATTCGAGCAGTCTCGCCTAAAATTCAAGTTCGATTCTTAGTTTCCATAACTACCCGCCACACAAGCTGCGCAGCACATCATGATCGCGCGCACCGGCGTAGCGTTACGCCAACTGCATAGCACACCTTACTGGGCGACATATAAATCCGAGAATTACAATATACTTGGCATGCCTCGCTCGGCACGATGCGAGTTGTGGCATGACACAGCGCAGTGCAGCAAGCTGCAATAACGCGCGCCCGCGCTCTCTCTCTGAACCCCTGCTCTGCATAAATCATGGCGGATGCGAATTCGAGTGTCGAAGAATGGTACGCAATGATTTATGGTGTGCGCTCATCCTGTACATCGTGTGTGGTTTGATCCGGTGCAACCATGTGTGAGTTCGCGTGTAGTCAGTGAGTGTGATCTGAGCGCTCAGTGCTCAGTGCTTAGTGCATTTTCGGTGCGCTCGGTGCACGCGTGCGCGCAGCATGCATGCAGGCTCAGCGAGATATACAGCGCGTATGCACAATGGTTGGAGATATGCGCTCCCATCCACCTGATGCAGCAATTATCGCATTACCTAAGACATAGTCGAGACCCTTAAACGCGTATTCGCTGTATTTATTAGGGCTCTCTTGAAGCTTGACATATTGGTCAACACTGTGGGCCCATGTCCTCAACGTGTTGAATCCACGACTGACAGCTTCGTCCAAAATAGCGTCTACTTGAGCTCGGCCCGCATCAATGTCAGCTCCTGCTTCCAAGAGTTTATATGAATTCCAGCCTATTATTCGGAACTGTCGACAGCCCTTTACAAACGTTCCATTCACGACTCGAATCATCGAATGTGTTTTAATATCGTCTCTCAATGTTGCGGTGTTATCTAAGTTGTCCAACGCTTGTGCTGCTTTAATAACGAATATCGCTTGAACGGCAAACGCAAAGCGACGAGATACTACGAGGCGCGTCGACATTGCCGCCATATTATAAAGTCCCCCAAATGAATGAAATTTCTAGAACGCGCGTTGATTTTTTGGCGTGAATGAAAGTTCGAGAACGTTGCATGTATGGCTATAGCTACATATGCCGTGCAAGGTTGAGGCGAAACGCGCCATCATATTGGCATCGAATTCTGGTCGAGCATAACTCGTTCATCATGACTGTTGGACACTTGACGCTAGAGCTGCACAACTTAAACTGGTCCGTTTATTTTTAACAGTGGCAATTTTCTGAATCCGACAGTCCATGTACGATTTCAGAGATCAAAATACGATGCATTCCTTTGTCGCTCCCCAGGAATCTCTTCGGACCTTCCGATGTTCCCGATCTAAAAACCTTGGACGGCTCAACTTTAGTTGGGCACCCCTACTTGACGCATCTACACACGTCGGGGTTTGTCGACATTCGTTCATTCTACCTATCGAGCGCATGCGATGCGCTTTTAAGTCTTGACGATGTTCCAGATACTACAAGACCCACGACTGCGCAGCTAGCTCACAAGGTCACAACTTAATGTTGGAAGCAAGGAGATTGATATGATAAAATTGAATCGCATCATGATTGGAAGATCATGCAAATCTAATTATTTATTATAGACGACCTACAATTATTTATGGGTCATCATTTTTACCTTCTCTATTCTCTACCTGCGATATACTCTCGTGATTATTCAACGAAGTCGTGATTATTCAAATATTCTTTCATAATGATATATAATATATATAATAAACTATGATAAACTATGACGGTGGTTGATACCGTCCTGAGGTTTTCCAGGGCCCTTTACAGTGGGTGCCCCTGTTTTAGCGTTGTGTACCCGTGCGCGGCGCGACAGGGAGTATAAGAAATAATAAACTATGATGAATCATATACTCTCCAATTCGTGATTATTCAAATCTTCTTTCATAATACTATGTATAATATATAATAAACTATGATGAACAAAGTTGATAGGTCGAATATTCACTACAAAATAACATGGCACGCAAATAGCAACGGGCGACGATGACGGAATGCCGATCCGACGATCGGCAGACGAAAACGCCGCGGCGAACCCAGCGCCAGGCCAGCGCCAGCCGAGCCCATGATGAACCATCTTGCAGCACTGGACGCGAAACGGCGACGACGACGATGCTAGACGTTGTGCGCGCATGGAATGGCATGACGAAATCGTGTGATCATCACAGTAAGTCACCGCCCACAATGTATAAAGTGATCAGAGGCCTCGACCTCGCGAAGATTCTCAAGAGATCGACCAACCTAGTATAACGAGCATCCGAGGATTTATAACGGGGGGCAGCAACCGTTCTGTGATCTTTAGGGTGTGTGGGGTTCGCACCCCCACGAAGGCAATAATGCAAGTCCTAGGGGGGACGGGGAACGGAGCACACGCCTTTGACTTGGTACCCCACTGCGCAACGAAAATATTAGGGATATTGGGAAATTCGCGCCTGCAGCGCATAAGAATATACCATGCAAGGTAATATAATGAAGCATTAACTGCATCTCGCAACCCCCTCGCGTGACTACCCCGCACTTGTGATGGTGGTATCGTGGGGTGCACTCCCGCCCGCCCTGCGCGCGTGATGGAGCACTCCCGCCCGCACCACGTGCGTTATTGTGGCGATATCGTGGGGACTTCCCGCCCGCCCCGCGAGATGGTGGTATCGTGGGGGACCTACGCCCGCCCCGCAGCGAATTCACGTTCTAGGAAAGGGGATATTTCTAGAACCGTTGCTGCCCCCTGCTATCAATCCTCGGGAGCTCAATTTTAGAATCAAGCCAAGTAATCATCTTAATCACTGATTTGATATGAGCCCAAAGCAGCGAATGTATACGTGTTTTATCACCAATCGCTCTGCATGTGAGAGGCGGAATCTGCTAGAAAATACAGGAGATATGCTGTTTTGCTAGCTGCTCAGCGACTCATCTTTTAGTCCAAGCGATAATCACGCTCCCATCAAAGAGTGGTTTGCCCTCACCACTGTGCACGTTTACCCCTTATCAATTACAATGCCAACTTGTGGCAGTATACCATGCCATGATAACGAAAGTAGGCTAAACACCGGGGATAGCTGGGTCCCACATTGCCCCTTTTCTCACCGGTAGTTTGGAAGCGCTTATGGTACGAAGGGCTCTTAAAGTGTCGAAGAATTGCTTCCACTCGTTACTGACAAGTGGCAAACAGCAACCGCGCATATAACTTTCACAGTCCTCAGGCCAACACTACATGGATTCACAATCCTGACATAGAAGGAGATTTCGGACAAATGTAACAATGTCTGACACAGGATGTGCACAAGAGGACCCTGCATATTGGCAGGACACATCCCACATATATGCAAGGAATACGTGGGCAACCTTGATATATTCAAGCATTAAACAAGGTTTGTCATTGATCGAAGCTTTCTGTACATCCAAAAACATAAACATATTGTGAACCCATGCAAGGTACACATCCAATCTTCACACATTTTGTTTGTATGCAAATAGCACTGGCGCTCTGGTTGGGCCACGTAGAAATAGTATTTGTACGAGCATTCCAGAGTTGGCATTTCATGAAGCACTTTTGATTTGTTTGCATTAATCCAACACAACAAATCGCGACGTGCTCATAGGATTTGATTCTGGATGGATGGTCAGCATGGTCGATTTTTGCACTTGGAAATGCGACCATAGCACGAAGAATATGCTACCCAGCCGTGCTGCGGAGGCCAGAAATCACCAAAATGAACATGTTTTTTAAATATAAAACGCGTGACCTGAAAAGCTCATGCTACCACGCTACCATTACTGTAATTATATCCCATTCGGTAAACAATACTCACAAACCTCTTTTTACAAATCTTCCCCTTTCACACCACATATGTCTGCATGCGATTCTCCAAGTGGCTCCTCACAGTCCTACACACACACGTTTTACAAAAGCTGCTTAGGACTGAATGTGGAGATGTAAAGTGTTCTCAGCCCTCAAACGGTCTGCAACAGGAAACTACACCAGCCAAATGTACAAGCTATATGCCTGTGAGCAGTGCCTGACACACAAGAATCCACTAAGAATGATGAAAGCACTCCATCCTCGTGCTGCATGCATGGAAACTCATGGGGCATCGTTGAGCATTAAGGCGGACCGCGGATCACCTGAGATTGGAAGAGGCTTCATGGACGCAAAACGATGGTTGCACACGGCTTTAATTGTGCTGACAACATGGGACTTCACTTCTGTTGTCACCCCCTGAACGATCCCAGAAGAATCCATATTATCCCCTTTCACCAACAGGAACTGTTAAGGCGGGAGTGAACAGAAGGTGGTGGACCACACTCGTTCACAGCTTGATGCGCGGATGGCAACGAAGGTCACATGCATACTGAGGCATCTGAGGGTTGCTAATGAATCGCATCGCACCTGAAGCTCCTCCTTCTTAGGGAGTTGGACGAAAATCCCTTCAGCCACATCGGTGGACCTAGATTCTGCATGCTGGAGTGCACCAGTGGTGGTCGCCAGATATCGCAGCGCCTGCAGGACTCACACCTCCCAACCAAGATATGTGATCACATGGAAGGCATTCACACACGCGGAAGCACTGCCGGAGCCTCATGCCACAACTCCAGAGAGTGATAGAGAGGCCAAATGGAAGGCGGAGCCACACGTGGAATCACTGCCGGAGTGTGGTTTCACACACTTTTGGGTTCTCTTTACTTCGACCTGTTCTTGCAATTACTCCTCCTCTCGGATGGGTTGGCCTCTTGGGTTGGCAATGCCCGGAAAGCATCCTATTGGTTGCCGAAATTGCACGTGGCGTAAGCGCTTTCATAACCAATGCTTTACTCTCAAGGCACCCCATCCTCCCCAACGCCGGTAGCACAGACATTCAGAGCACGCACTTGTGGGGCAAATGCGGCTCGGTACCTGCTCGAGCTGCAGGCTGGAGTGCCGTAGCTTGTGGTTGTCCTCCCTACACTCCACCCAGCATTGATTCCACATCTCAACAAACCACAGTCTTGCAACAACTTTACAACGGTTCTCTTGCGAGCTGCTTGCTCCTGGCAGTCAGAGGGTATCCAGCAACACGAGGCCTGAACCTCAGTCCATGACGCAGTGTCAGTGTACACCGTCAAGACCCGCTTCCCCGATGCCTGAATCGACGGCTCACCTGAGAGCAATATTCTCGTTTTTCACCTTCATGAGATGCTGAATCTTCTGCTTGCTGTTATGATGTGACACGAGCTGTGCAGTGCTAGTCTGCGCCCCGAGCGCTTCTCTCGTCTTAGTACAGAAATCAGCCCACCATCTGAGGTGCCCTACAGCAGCTTGATTGCGTAAATAAACTGCACATTACGAGGATCCTGAATGAAGATTATGTCAGCTGCGAATCTTAAGGAACACACTAGGTGAGGTAGCCGACAATCAATCAAATCGACTCAAGCCGATAATTAATCAAATGTCTACGCCCACAATGAGCTTTTCCCATATGTTTATATGTGCATGTACACACATACACTGAATGGCACTGTATGTGCGCTGTAGTGCAGCCGGTCTTCTGTGGCTACGGGGTGCCAAAGGAGTCGGTCCAAGGATAAGCACACACACACACACAGATGTGAGCCTTAAGATTGGACTTCAAATGGCATGCCCCTCGCCAATTTATACTCACCCCAATAATCAGAGCAAGTTTCAGCCCCTCTTTACCCCTGTACAGCCTCTGGAAGCCCCTCGTGACCAAATCACTGCGGAAGGTGCAGGGGGGGGGGCGGGATCAGAGCGGTTGGACAAAATATCTGAGCAGAGGTCACCTGCAGCGTGGTCACTTGCTCCTCCAGCTGCGAGTTCTGGTCGCCCAGCATTGCATTCTCCTGCTTCAGCTTCATCACCTGAACAAACATTCCCAACCGCCTCCCCTCATTTTGCTCCCTTGTCTCCACCAGTTGTGGGGCCCTACAGTCCCTCAGGTCAGAACCTGCTGCTCACAGAAGCCGAAGGCCCTTGACCTGGGGTGGTTGGGGGCCCGAGCACACGCCAAATTCCTGACATCCATCCCGATACGAATGATCGCACCTACAATCCCTCGCGCGGAGAGATGCAACACCCCACTGTGCGGGATCCACGGGCGATGCAGGGTTGCCCGGGAGGCCGCGGCCGGTCAGCCATTCACCGGGCTGAGAACCGGGCGGAGAAGCGGAGATGAGCCTCCAGACATCGGCATCACACACAAATGGAATGGTTCCCGAGGGTCGTTGCAGACCCAGTTGCGCCCTCTTGACAGATTGGCATCAGCTGTCCCGGAACTAGCGACAGGGCGGGCAAACCATGCACCTACCGCAGGCTTACTCTCCGTCCCTGCGCAGGCATAACCTCTGCGGAGGCAGGCACACCTACTCGCAGTTTCCCAGCAGCATCCGGGGGACAGTGACGGTGGCGGTTTCCCAGCAGCATCCGGGGACAGTGACGGTGGCGGTTTCCCAGCATCCGGGGGGCAGTGACGGTGGCGGATAGAGAGCTGCTCTCAGCGGCGGGAGCGCCGGTTCCAATGTGTCCGAAGAGCTCCCAGCACAGACCCCAGCGGCTTGCATGTGCACACAGCCAGATCGGGGAGGGACATCCGGAGAGAGTTCCACAGTGCAGCTCAGGGGAAGGCACCTCTGAATCGAGCAGGCCAGCCTCCAAGCGTACAGAGGCAAGCGCCTGCTCCAGATCCCCCCTCTGCTCTTCCAGGAGGGCCACCTGCGCCTCCAGGTGCTGCAACCCCAGAACCCCTCTCACCCCCTCCTCAAGTGCCATCGTGTGGGAAGGTCACCCTAAGCTCTCCTGGCACACCCCGATTTCGGCGCGTCGTCGATGGAGTCACAAACCACATTTCAGAGATCACCTCCACGGCTCTCCTCCCGGACCCCCTCGAAGCATCCTCCTGGCCCCCTGAAGCATCCTCTGACCCCTGAAGCATCCTCCCTGCACCCCTGGAAGCATCCTCCCTGACCCCTGGAAGCATCATCCTGCACCTCCTGGAAGCATCCTCCCTGCACCCCCTGGAAGCATCCTCCTGGCCCCTGAAGCATCCCTCCCTGACCCCTGGAAGCATCCTCCTGACCCCTGGAAGCATCCTCCCTGGCCCTGGAAGCATCCTCCTGCACCCCCTGGAAGCATCCTCCCTGGCCCCTGGAAGCATCCTCCCTGACCCCCTGGAAGCATCCTCTTACAACACGAACGGCTCTATGAGTGCCCTATCGCACGAGAGCTTGCATCTCAGCCTCTGCCGCATTTGAGTGCCTCGCGAGACAGCGCCAGCCAAGCCAAGCCCTGAAATGTCAATGATGGCCGACGGTGGCACCTCCTAGAACAGCTGACAGACCAACCTGAGTATCCAAACCAGGAGCCGGAACCCGCACCGAACCCGGCTCTGCTTTTTGGCCTGCACGAAGAAATACCGAAATCCAGCTCTCCTCGAGGGGGGTCTTGTAGTTAGACAACTAGAACCCAGGTGGACAACAGCGGTGAGCACTAGAGGAACGTGACAGACGGCTTCCCGGTGGACCTGAGGGCTCCAGGGTGACGATGGCACGACAGCAAAACTCTCTTTCCGACGACCGTTTGTGTGCAGCGCCGTTTGCTGACAGTAATTTCGGAGAACATCGACCAGGGGATTTGACTCTCCAGCACGGCGATGACCTTCAGCAATACCGAGGTGGAAACAGCAGGACAGCAGCGCCATCGAAGACTGCATGTGGCAAGCGTGCTGGGAGGGAGAGGTGATGGCATTAGTATGGGTGAATGTCTCTGGCGTAGATCTGTTGGTTCCCACGTTCCCCGGGGACTGGGCAGAAGAAGCCCACCGTTCAAGACCAGGTGGTGTGATTGACGCGGGCATGGCGTGAGCCTCTCTGATCGAAGTGGGGCACACGTATAAAGGGGAGGAAAGTGTGCGCCTTCAGGTGAAGATGCCATTGAGGCGAACGTAAAGCTGGCGCATCAAAGATGGAGCGACCTCGAGTGGCGACGATGTCTGCAGGGATTGAGGTTACACGCGTTTCGACTTCGCACTTGTGGGGCAAGCAGCATGCCAGCCTTGCTTTGGATGTCTAGCTGATACCTGGAAAGTCTCAGCACTGTGCACTGCCAACTGCGCGCGGAGCTGGTTGAGGTCGTCTTCCTTTGAGTTCAGCTGCTCACTAATCTCCGCTTCCCGCGCAACCAACCGTGCAGAGTGTTCAGCCACGACTTCCGCCTGCTCCGCAGCTGCTGCGCACCTCATCTCCTCGAGTTCCAAGGAATGCCTAGTATCCATCTCGTACTCCTGTTGTGTCAGCTCGAGGGACATTGCCTTATCTTTGGCCTGCTCCATCTCGCTCAAAGCAGCTGCCTTCTCCGCCTCTTTGGCCTGCTGCATCTCACTCAAAGCAATGGCCTTCTCTGCCTCCTTGGCCCGCTGCATCTCACTCAAAGCAATGGCCTTCTCTGCCTTCTCCATAGCACTCTTGCAGCCTGCTCCGCACCCGCTCAAAGCAGCAGCCTTCTGCCTCTGCCTCCTTGGCCCGCTGCATCTCCACTCAAGCAATGGCCTTCTCTGCCTCCTTGGCGTGCTGCATCAGTCAAAGCACAGTGGCCAGCCTCGCCTCCTTGGCCCAGCTCCGTCTCACTGATAGCAGCGGCCTTCTCCGCCTCCTTGGCCCGCTCAGTCTCACTGATAGCAGCAGCCTTCTCCGCCTCCTTGGCGGTGCTCACATCTCAGTCCAGCAGTGGCCTTCCTCCACGCCTCTTTGGCCTGCCACATCTCACTCAGCACCAATGGCCTTCTCATATCTTTGGCCTGCTCCACCTCGCTCAAAGCAGCAGCCTTCTCTGCCTCCTTGGCCCGCTGCATCTCACTCAAAGCAATGGCCTTCTCCGCCTCCTTGGCGTGCTCCATCTCGCTCAAAGCAGTGGCCTTCTCCGCCTCCTTGGCCAGCTCCGTCTCACTGATAGCAGCAGCCTTCTCTGCCTCTTTGTCCTGCGCCATCTCAGTGATAGCAGCAGCCTTCTCCGCCTCCTTGGCCTGCTCCATCTCAGTCAAAGCAATGGCCTTCCTCCGCCTCCTTGGCCTGCTGCATCTCGCTCAAAGCAGTGGCCTTCTCCGCCTCCTTGGCCTGCTCCATCTCGCTCAAAGCAGTGGCCTTCTCCGCCTCCTTGGCCTGCTGCATCTCGCTCAAAGCAGCAGCCTTCTCCGCCTCCTTGGCCTGCTGCATCTCACTCAAAGCAGCAGCCTTCTCCGCCTCCTTGGCGTGCTGCACCTCGCTCAAAGCAGCGGCCTTCTCCGCCTCCTTGGCCTGCTCCACCTCGCTCAAAGCAGCGGCCTTCTCCGCCTCCTTGGCCTGCTGCATCTCGCTCAAAGCAGTGGCCTTCTCCGCCTCCTTGGCCTGCTGCATCTCGCTCAAAGCAGCAGCCTTCTCCGCCTCCTTGGCGTGCGCGATCTCGCTCAAAGCAGCAGCCTTCTCCGCCTCCTTGGCGTGCGCCATCTCGCTCAAAGCAGTGGCCTTCTCCGCCTCCTTGGCCTGCTCCATCTCGCTCAAAGCAGTGGCTTGTTCAGCCGCCTTTGATTTCTCGAGGGCGCCTCGCACCGCCGCCTTCTCCGCTTGCTTCGCCTCCTCCGCCGTGGCGAGTGAATCTGCCATCACTTGAAGCATTGTCGCCTTCTGCTCGCCTAGTACTGCCATATGCTGCTCGTGTAGCCGCTCCTCTGTCTCGCAGATGGCGGCTGCCAGCTCCTTATCGTGGTGCCCACGCATCTGCCGGAGCGCCCGAGACTTAGAATCGGCCGCCTCTGACATTAGCAGCGCGAGCTCCGCGTTCTTACGGCCTTCGAGCTCTTGCAGCTCCTCGTCCTTCTCATACTGCGCCTGCGATAGCGCAGCATCCTGGCGGGCCATGCTGTCCCTCGCCAGGTCCTGCATCATCTTCATCATCTCTGCGTTCTTCTCCTGTGCCAGCTCACTCAGAGCTTCCATCTTCTCCGCCTCCAGCATGCCCTGCACCTCATGCATGGATGCCTCCTGCCGAGAACCCCCAAAAGTTGCACCATGCCCGGCACCCGCAGCTTGTTTCAGCCACCCGGCTTCCCACTCCCGGAGACCCCCCTATAAAGGTTGCACCATGCCCGGCACCCGCGGCCTGTTTCAGCCACCCGGATTCCCACTCCCGGGGACCCCCCTATAAAGGTTGCACCATGCCCGGCACCCGCAGCCTGTTTCAGCCACCCGGATTCCCACTCCCGGAGACCCTCCTATAAAGGTTGCACCATGCGGCGGTTACAGGCGGTACTCACGGGTCTCTGCCACCAAATTCCCCTTTGACTGGCGAGGCATTGGCATAAACCAAGGCTTGGAGCGTTCATGACAAGGACAAGGGGCGGGAGAGACAGAAATGAGGAGGTTTGCTGTGTACCGCAGCTCGGTAGACATCATCCAGGGCGACCTCCATCTCGGCTTGGCACATCGTGCGGGCGGAGAGCACTGCGGCCGTCTGCTCCAGCTTCGCCGCGTCCACCAGGCGCGTGCCGAGGAAGTGCATGGACCGATCCGCCTCCTCCAATGTGCTCGCCAGGCGGTGGCACATCTCCTCCTCCATGGACTCGCGCAGCTCGCACAAATCCTGGTCGTGCTGCGCCCACATCTTCTCCCCTTGCAGCCGCAACGCCTGCGCCTTCTCATCCTGCGCGTCGAAGCGCCCTCCCCCACAGAAAATTTCAGCTTGCCTTTGGGACTCACAAGAGCTGGTGTTGGTGACATGAGCATGGATTCCCGCGCTGCAAAGGTGCAAATCTTGAAGTCTGGCCATGACACGTCGGACGGAAATGACAACATGGAAAATGGAGCAGGCAAGCGACCCCCAGATTCCCCCCACCGGCTTCGGATGGTTTGTGACTCTGTGGCGAGTCCTCTTTCCATGGGCACCCCCATCCCTCCTGCTGGTCATACCCCTCAGACAATCTAAACAACCGCCCTTTCTCAGTCTTCTTCACCGTCCCTCCCGCTGGCCATACCCCTCAGACAATCTAAACAACCGCCCTTTCTCAGTCTTCTTCACCGTCCCCACTTGTCCGCCCCTCCCGGAGCCACCCTCATCAGCCTTCCCATCATATCGGTAGCCCCCCCTCTCGTATCGGCAAGGGACTGACGGAGTCAACCCCGTGCATGCTCAGCAATCCCCACCTGCATTCGAGCCTGCGTCAGCTCTACCTCCGTCTTGAGCTCAACGTTCTGCGCCCACGCACACGCGCCCCCTTCCCCGGACCATTAGTCCCTCCGGCATCCCCTGCCCCATGTTATCTGCCCGGTTCCCGGGAGCGCCTTGCTGGCTGCGGCGGCGGCGACTTGTGACCCCCGCAGCGATGCCAAAAACAATAGCGCAACCAGATGGCAACACGCGGACCGGGCCGGTTTTACTTTGCGCGCCAAGCCCAGCTCAAAGCAACGTTGCGTGCGACAAGCAACGCTGCATGCAACTCCGCGGCATGCCACGTGGCGGACGACACCCACGTGGCTCAGGGGGGCCCCTCGAGAGCACCTTCACCTTCATGCTGGGCAGCAGCCATGGGACGGGCGGACACCTTGATTGCGCTCAGCACCATGCGCGCCACCACTGCTTCCGTCGCATGTGTCTGCAATTAGATACGCCACTCTGCATCTTAATCTCCCATCACATGCACCTCTCCGCCCCGAGCAGGGGCTCAAGGACCCTGCAGAGGGCGACGGCTTGGATTTCATCTCGAGGAGCCCCCCTTGGCCGAGTCCAGCCGCCGCTGCGTCCACTTGCGTCACCGGCTTGGCACTGGATGCTGATGAAAGGCGCCTCTGGCTGTAGCGGGTCGGTGAGCCATCTAAATTGAGAAGCCCGATCGAGGCCGCTGTGAGCCCCGTGTGAAATACTTCCGACATAGCGTGTGATGACCCTGCTGGCACTAGTGGACACGCCGCCGTTTCGCCAACTAACAAACCCCATTTAATGGCCTTACTACCCTCATATGTCATCAACATGCGCCGCATCGGCACAAGGTATTGCCGGATCGATCCGATGCTCGTTGCACACGGGGTCCACGCTGTCCCGCTTTGAGCTCCCACTATTTCCGACGACTCCACGGGTATGAAAGAGGCCATCATGCAGTGGAGGGGGCCTCGCACCGTGCCGAGTTCCGCAATGGTCACCTCTGCATCTTGCAGTGCTGCCTGCATACAGCCGCAAATCAAAAAGCTGCCTCTCGGCTATAGCGGGAACTTGAGGGGCGGTGGGTGGGGCTGAAGAAGGCCCTGGCCAACAACCAATGTGTGGGATGGTGTGATACTGCCCACTGGCATATGAGCTCATAAGACCGAGGCGGTGCCATTTGCATAAAGCACGAAGAGTAGCCACATTACGAGCTGTACGGGGTTAGCAAGGCGACGCGGTAATCCCACAGGTCCCGAGGTAATGAGGTAAACGCGTGGCACTTCGCGCCTGTAATCATCGGAGATTCCAAGGTGCGAAACCCGCAAAGCTTTGGGACATTTATGCTTGGTGCTTGCTCCTCTCATGCCCCTATCGATCGATGTCAGTTGTCGGGGAGTCGGATGGCGACGGGCAGCGCCACGCTATTACTAAGAGGGGTGCGGCACTTCGGCCCCGCTTATCTCTCCTCGACTCTCGAAGGTGGACCACAACATCGGCTACCAAGAGAAGCGTGCAACTGATGTCACCTGCGCGTCTTCCAGAGCGATGGCGCTCTCCTGCAGTTGCGCCTCCCTCTGCTGTCTCCGCCTGAATTCAGCCTCTTTGGTCGCCTTTGCTGTCCGCATCGTAATCATGGCCTCCTGTGACGCCCCATCCAGCAGTTCAGCAGAGGCCACCATCTGCAAGGAAGCCGAGCAAACGTGCCAGAACCACCGTGCACATCATGAGGATGGCGGTGGGGTTGCTTCTTGTTTTTGTCCTTTTCTTCTTCTTTTCTTCTCTTCTTGGGTGCCGCACAATCGAGTGTCGGCAGGCACGGAGACCCCGGCGAGGGGCCATCGCGCACAGCCAGCGGGCTGCGGAGACCGAGGGACTTCACGAGGGGCTGCTCTGGGAGCCGGGAGGTCGGAGCAGGGTAGGGACGGGCCTCAAGCTCGGACTCAAGAGCACTGAGGAGCTCCTCCTGGCGGCCAACGGCCTCCTGCCAATCGCGGCGGGCCTCATCCTTGCCCAACATCTCACGCTGCATCTCCTCCACCACGATCTCTCCGTGCTCGACCTTTCCACGCAGCTCCTCCACCACACGTTCATGCTGATGTGCATTCTTTGACACCTGCACGACGCGCCCACAGGACTGACCCACCTAGAACATCGAAGCCGTCCATTGGATGGACCATCGGTGGCCATGGCTCGAAGCCTCGGAGGCCTCACGAGCAGCACGCGGCCGAAGTCGAAATGTTGCTATTCGACATTTGCGTCGACATGCAGTCTCTCAGTTGCGATCCAAAGACACGAGTGGCGCGCCCAGGGGTCAGCACTCTGGCCTTCAGTCCACCTCGACAACGGCCATCCACTGTGATCGATAAGGGGCGGAAGAGGGCCCGACCTGAGCAACCTGAACCTCGACAACGGCCATCCACTGTGATCGATAAGGGGCGGAAGAGGGCCCGACCTGAGCAACCTGAACCTCGAGGGATGAGACCGCGGACGTTAAGGTAACCACTTTGCGAGACATCATGCTGAGTTCACTGTTCTTGAGCCCCACCTGCAACGCCCACATCCACAACCATGCTCATAGCAATCCATGGAGCCCCCCAGATCTCCCTCAGCGTTCCTCATACCCAGGGCAGCGGGGAAGTCCACTCCTCGGGCCCCGCAGCACACCCAGGCGACACACTTGAGCCGGGAGGCGCTGTTGGGTCCCAGTTTTCCCTACAGCGCTCCAAGAGCTGCTCCGTGCACAGACCGAGCTTCAAGTCGGGAGAGCAGTATATCCGGAGGGCTCAGGCAGGAGCGTCACACGCAGTGGGCAAAGCGTTACCGTCTGGGCAGCAAGGATGGAATCTTCTTGCACTTCATCGAGTTGTTCCTGTTAAACCAGAGGGACAGATGAGCAGGCTGAGAGGCCGAGGGCACGAGCGTGTACGCAGGAATGCCATCTCAACGTCGAGCGGCTCGTCGGGAGTGACACAAGAATACATGGAGGACGCTCGGAAGTCGCAAGGGAGAGAAGTGCAGCGAGCCGATGGGCCGAAGCAAACAGTCACCGTGCTTGGACTCCTGCACTCTGCTTTCGGGGCCCCTGAAGCACGTGCCTGCAGTGTGGCGATTCTCCGTTGAGCCGTGGTCACCCGCTTCTGTTGCTCGTCCTGATGGTCCTGGAGTAGCTTGAGTGCCGCGTCCTTCTCCGTCGCTGTGTCCTGCGCATGCATCCCTCGTGGAATGAGTATCTAGTTGCCGGCTTCCAGGGGCGCGATTCCTGCGGCCCGCCAGCCCCTCCCACAGTGGAGGACGAAGCCCCGGAGGTGGCTGCTGCGTGCAGTCCTCGGCTTTGGCGCAGCACTGATAACTGCATCCGTCAAGCTCAAAAACCGCACCTGGAGTGCCGCCTGAAGCGCCTCCCACTCTCGAGCTCTTTCCGCCGACTCCTGCTGGACACTCTCGAGATCCATTTCCTTGTCAAACACGATTTTTACAGCGCTCTCCAGACTCTGCGTGAGCTCCATCTTTTCGGCCTCCAGGCTCTCGATGAATGCTGCCTGCTCCCAGACGCCGCAGATCATGCGTAAGAACTCATCGTGGCGAACTTCGTTACAAGAAAACATAGATGACATCACGGTATGGGAGCACCAAACTTCTGCACATGAACCATAAACTGTAACAGCTTAGTTTACCGCGTGAACTCCGGTCACACAAGTTATACGTGCCTGATCGAAAGCGGCCTGCGACGCATGCGCGAGCTTCTCTGTAAGTTCCTCATTTTCCGCCTGGAGCCTGCTCATCTCACTCTTTAAACCTTCATGCTCCGAACTGACGCCGCGGATGTAGCCGACTGCTTCGTCGAGCTGTCCCTGCGATGTGAAGCGGCAGAACAGTCAGCACTGACGGGAAGGCCATATACATATGGTCCGTGAGGAGAGGAGATGCCGTCACAGCAAACCGTCAGAGATGCACCTGCAGCTCATGCAAGCGCTGCGTCGTCCACGCATAAGCTCGCTGTTTCCCGGACGTTGGCCCATTGCCAGTTCGCCTGTTAGTCTTGCTGGGGGCGGTGTTCTCGTCCGCCTTCGGCTCAACAAGTCCGGCTCCTGCATCACATATATCCCTCTTAGTTCAACATGAAATCAAACCTTGAAAGAAGAAGAAGAAAAGCATATACCGTTGGCGAACGACAAGCGTTCGAGGATGAAGCGCTCGCCCCCCGATAGGAAGGCGGTGCTCCCTTTTTTAGCGCCTCCTACGGGACATTTTGGATTATATTCTCCAGGACCTGTGTATAATTGTTTTGTTAGTTCAAACTAGCTGACCGGCAGAAACGAACAGTGCAGTCTCGATACCTGGAGTTTTGAATCTAGGTTCGGGGAAGCGTTCTGAAGTTGAAAGTGCGAACGCCATGGGGAGTCGTTTCTAAACTCAGAACACAATTACGGTGCCTCTCACTCTTGAGTGCCTGGTCGCCACAGTATCCCGTCCACCCGTCCGAGCAGGCAGGTGTGCGAGCTTATATTCCTTTGTGAAATTCAATTGCGATCTGCACAGGATGAAATTCACTCAAACTTAATCACAGGTGAGAGCTTTAACGTATGCCAGTCGCATATATGGAGGTTCCTCGAGGACAGGCACGTTCCACGCAGGACGATGTTATGTTATGCGCTGTGTTATCGAAGATGAATTAAGACCAGCTTATCAAATCCGCAATGTGGGTGTCTTGTCGAATCTGAGATGCACACGATGTTAACGTGGTGCCTAGGGTGCTAAGTTCCTGCCGTTGTCACGATAACTTTCGAATAAACTACAAAACAATGTCGTGTGGGAAGACTGGTCTAAAAGATGTTGAACTCTCCCAATATTTGGACATGCACGGTTCAGTCACCGAGACCGACTGCTCCCTCTCTCTGCTGATCTGCATCCTCTCATGTTGAGTAGTTCGGATGTTCAGGGCTCGGGCTTCACCTTCAGGCCAACGGTAAAAAAAAAAGTAGATTCGGGCTCTACTGTGATGACACACGTGTCACAACATTTAGATTTACGTGTCATGTGACACATCGGATTCAAAAAATAAATAAATCAAAGTGACTTTACACTTTTACTACTGTAGGCTTGGTCGATCTCAATTTTGAGATCTCCGCTAGCCGTAGGCTAGGCCTGTTCACCTGTACTGTACTGTAGGCCATATGAATCTGATCGTTCGATCATCTCATCATTCGTTTATATTTTGTATTTATACAAAGAATCTGATACAAACAGTGCAGTTCAGCAAGTGTTCAGCAGTGATGAGTGAAATGAAAGACGACAAAGCGAAAGGTCAAACGCAGTTTTTAAAAAACTGTAAACTCGGTAAAATACTATATGTATATAATCAGTTCGATCACGAGTTCATGACTGGCGGTTTTTTTGCCGACGTGGCAGTCACGCGACAGTGACACAGTGACACTGTATCCCTTCCGTTCGAAGCCAGCCCCCGTCGAGCGCTAGGGGTGCCCAACTAAAGTTGAGCCGTCCAATGTTTTCAGATCGGGAACATCGGAAGGTCCGAAGAGATTCCTGGGGAGCAACAAAGGAATGTATCGTATTTTGATCTCTGGAATCGTATATGGACTGTCGGATTCGGAAAATTGCCACTGTTAAAAATGAACGGACCAGTTTAAGTTGGGCAGCTCTATCGAGCGCCACATCCACACCGACACGCACACCCCTCGCCTGCCGATGCCATGCGATGCCGTGCGCTCGGCTCTGGCTCGGTACGTTTTGGGTTTTGGTACGGACCAGACGAGACCCTTCCGTTCGTGATGGTTCCGGTCATGCATTCGTTTCGAGAGATCATGATCACCAAGAATCTGTGATGTCTACTTGCGTTGGGTTCCTAGCGTCTCAGGTCGTAGATTTAGTGGGGAATCGAGCTCAAGGCGATTGCAGATATATGCACGAATAAGGGCAAACGAAGCAAAACGTCAAGCAACCAAGCAAAAGAGCCTGGAATATACATACTGCATCATATCGTGTGTGTGTCCATATCGACGTTCTGTTCTAAGTTTACTGGAAAACATTCACTGTACCACTCAAGTGTCTGGCGAGGAGAGCACCACGCACCGGACTCTTCCTTAGAGCAAATACAGTCGACCGGGGGGACAGCCGGTTGCAAGAAAGCACGCATTCCAGTGACCGGTATGCAACTGAGGCGCCTCTCTCTGTGCAGTATTGCACTTCAGTATCCGAACTTTCACGCTCGGTGAAGAGGCAGCAATCTGGTTTCTCCTACGCGCATTCGTGTGAAGAAGAACGCCAAGCGAACGGCAGCTCACGTTCTGGTGGAACGGCCAAAGCTGACTCTTTCAGCCCCCCGGCGAAAGCGTGATCTGCGCGCCGCAGCGACATGTTTTTAAAGGAACGGTTTTTTTCGCGGAAGCCGCAAGAAGTGCAGGAAGGCCTCGAGGATCCGACCGTGCGCGAGTTTCAACGAGCGGATGTGGATACGGATCACGTCGACACGGTGCCAATTATGGATCCAACAAGTCAGCGCATCAAGCCCCGAACTGTGGGGAAAAGCGGGGCCGAGCGCGCGCCGAGCGAGGCTGCCATGTCAAAGGAGGAGTTGTTACAGCTGGCTTCGGTTGGAAATGTTTCAGCATGCTTTCAGCTTGGGTGCCGCTATTTGCAGGGGATTGTAGAGGAGGCCTCGCCCTCTCAGGTATGCGCTGACCAACTGCACCCTAGTACATGGTATCATGTGTAGGGCTTCGCCTCCCATATCACAATGCGATATGACATACTCTGTTGTCTGGGTATTACCCCTTTCCCGTCGGCGTACGTCTGCGCAAGTTTTGGAGCGCAATTTGTCTGTTCTCAAGGTGTTTGCATACTGAGTACTGAGGCGCTTGCAGCTGGACCCTGACCATAGTTTCTTCTCTGCTTGTATCCATCCGCACGACTGCTCAGCGGACCGGTTGTTTCCCGCAGCGGAGCCGCATATTCTAGTAGCTTTCTCACCACAAGAGCCACGTGTTCTTGAAGTTCTCTTAGCGGAGCTCGGTGCGCGGAGGACTGAGTGCCGCGCGCGGCCCAACAGGCGTCCCGTTGGTTCCTGCGGGCGGTGGAGGAGCATCACTCGGATGCGCAGACCAACCTCGGCAGCTGCTTTCTGGAGGGCCTTGGTGTCTACCGTAACGTTCCCCGGGCTCTCAAGCTGTACCGCGCGTCAGCGATCCAGGGCAACCCGCACGGCCAGTTCAACTTAGGGGTTTGCTTTCGTGACGGCATGGGAGTGAAGGTATCCCGAAGACGCAAGCCTGCGCCATCGCTGTCAACCTGCGCGAAGCTTACAAAGGAACTACAGTGCTTGCCCCGATTCTCGGCCTCTGTTTTCCCTGCTGAGCGTGGAGCCGAGTCTCTTACCACCAAGCTTGCGTCTGTGGAGCCGGGCTCCTTAGTAATGCCCAAGCTCGCGTATATGGAGGGGGCACTTTCTGTGAAGCGCGCCTGTTTGGATCCAGTACGCCTTGTTCCTGAATGTGCCACAACTCAGTTTGGGGGTTCATTCGGGTTTCCTCCATTTTCGCAGAGAGATCTCGATACCGCAACTCACTGGTTTTATCGGTACGTCCTTGGATTTGCCGCCCATGCCCAGGATTGTGACCCCTGTGTTCTCGTGTGCACCCCCATTCCCCTCAATCTGGACCATCCGTTCTCCTGTGCACCCCGTTGCCCACTGTTCCTGCAGAACGTTTCCTTGACAGAGGCGCGTTCCCAGCTCAGCGCATACTCATGGGTTTTTCGCTCTTCTGTTGTTACAGGGCAGCTTGTCAAAACCACGCGCCAGCACAGAATAGTGTCGGGGTACGGTCTTCTGCCAGTTGCACTGAGGATCCACTTTACCTGTCATTCTTCTCTCCACCAACTGTACATGCCATTCACCTTCTTCGCCAAGTGCACTTGCTTATGTCCTCTCCCTTCGTGACCTCTAAAAATCAGTCCATCCATCAGATGATCGATCATGTATGACATTTGGCCCTTGTGATTTCCAGCTATCTCCGTCTCGACGGCTTTAGTGCTTCGCATATGCCAGAGTCCTCCTCACCTGCATCACCTCACCTGTTCGTTCGGCCGTTCTCCCCCATAAACAGTTCACATCACTGCTCCCTATCCTCCGCTGCATAATTGGATATCTGTCACCGCTGCGCATCCAGGTCATGTACCAGAGAGGCCATGGAGTAATCGGCGTCCAGGATGAAGCCGCAGCGGCAGGATGGTTCAGGAAGGTGAGCCATGCTTTCAAAATGGAGTTCAGTCACATGGCTAACCTATCGTTGAGGGCTTTGCACGTGGTAACTCCCTCAGAATCTCCTGAATCGTTGGTGTTCTCATAGCAAGGGGTGAATCGCTTGACTCATGGCCGTTATCATAGCAGGGGGTGGTCTGGCCCTATCATAGCAGGGAGGTGGTCTGGCGCTATCATAGTAGCAGGGGGGTGGTCTGGCGCTATCACGCAGGGAGGTGGTCTGGCGCTATCATAGCAGGGAGGTGGTCTGGCGCTATCATAGCAGGAGGGAGGTGGTCTGGCGCTATCATAGCAGGGAGGTGGTCTGGCGCTATCATAGCAGGGGGATGTAATAGCGTATGAAGGGGCCTTGGGAATATCACCTCGAGGCATGCGCACCGCGAGCACATGCGCCCCTCTGAGCTGTGCGCACACCACTTTGTCCGCACTTCAGCTTGAGCTTCCCTTCACTGTAAGTTTGCAACCACTGACCCTCGGCTGCGCGCCAGCAGGCGGCCAAACAGAACAATGTATTTGGCCAGTACAACTTGGGCATGTGCTACATTCTCGGCAAGGGGTTGGATGCAAACGTGGCGGAGGGACACAAATGGCTGATGGCTGCAGCGGCGCAAGGCCACGTGGACGCCATTGCCTTCCTCGCCAGGTTAGCACTGATTGGTTAGCACTGATCAATTCGCATCACCCTTTCCTCATGAATGGCGCCACTGGCAGGCCAGAATGCTTTCTCCTCTCTCAGATGTTCTAAACCCCCATCGAAATTTCAAACCCGGGGTGCACGGCCCGTCTCTGCCGCGCTGTGCACTGCGGCGACCCACGGCCCGTCTCTGCCGCGCTGTGCACACTGCGGCGATGTTGGCAATGCAATGGTGGCTCGGCGGCTGCATCACATGTCGGAGGCTTCCTTGGTCGATGGAGTTGGTGGCTCGGCGGCTGCATCACATGTCGGAGGCTTCCTTGGTCGATGGAGTTGGTGGCTCGGCGGCTGCATGGAGGGCTTCCTTGGTCGTGGGTTGGTGGCTCGGCGGCTGCATCACATGTCGGAGGCTTCCTTGGTTGATGGAGTTGGTGGCTCGGCGGCTGCATCATGTTGGAGGCTTCCTTGGTTGATAGAGTTGGTGGCTCGGCGGCTGCATCACATGTCGGAGCCCCTCTCCCTGGTTGATGATGCTGGTGGCTTCATTTCATACCGGAGGGCCCTGCTGGTAGATGACAGTGACGACTCAGTAGCTGCATCACATGTCGGAAGCTCCAGAGTGTCATGGCACGTGTTATGTGGGGGGTAACTGTCGGTGGATTCGCAGGGACGAGTCAATCATCCACACGTCATCTGCACAGGAGCGGGTAAGCACACCCTCACGACTCCTCCTTTCACTCTGCGCTGTGCCCTCAGTGGTGAGCGGGCTCTTTCTGCGAACTCTTTGAAGATAGTTTTTCGCGCCGTCTTTGGTGCTGTTAGCTCTGCACCAGGCTGCGGGCCTGCAGGGGGCACTTTTGGCCCCCCTGCAGCAGCAAATGACGTGGCATTCAAATGATGCGCCACTGTTGTGGCGGAGTCCCTCACGAATGTTCCCATCGCCATCTTTGTGCGACTGCCACCCGATTCCCTGGAGTCGATGCATCTCGCGGTGGTCAACGCGCGAAGGACCGCACTTCAGCAGACGCATGACGCACTCACAAGTGACTCGTACCTACAGGCTGTGCTCTCATCCATGCTGGTGTGTTTGAGAGAGAATGTGTGTATGCGCGCTCGGTGTGTTCCCTTGATTTTTGTGGGGAGCGCTGTGATACCTGCATGTTTTTAGTCTTTTCCCATCATGCCAGTGCCCATCGTGCAGGCCATCCTGCCGCCACGCACAAAGCCGCGCCCCTTTCGCGCGCTGCTTGCATGTGACCTTCGTCGCAAGCTTCCGAAGAACTTCCCCTCCTGCAATAGGGCGGATGTTGATGCCAAGGTCTCCCTTCAGCAATGCCACCACCTGCGCACCCGCCAGTCACCTCCGTACCTCCTGAAGGGCACGAGGGTTGCGGACCTCCAAGAGCCGCACCCGCCAGTCACCTCCGTACCCCCTGAAGGGCACGAGGGTTGCTCACCCGCCAGTCACCTCCGTACCCCCTGAAGGGCACGAGGGTTGCGCACCTCCAAGAGCCGCACCCAAAGACACGGAACGTCCACAAACGTTACCAACGCCACTGGGAGTTGCCTAGTCCCGAGGCCGGCGACACATTACGCATGATGTCATGGAACACCTTCCCATCCAGTTCAAGCGCCTGCGCCTTACGCTCCCTATGGGGATGCCCCCCATTACCCCACCTCCTACCCTTCCCCGCCGGATGCGAATGCTCCAGCATCCGTAGCGTCTGCTCTGTTGCCGGTGCCGGCTTGGCCAATTCCAGCCGTTTCGCCGCCTCTCCCAGCCGCCCCGTCTTCACCAACCGTGCCGCACCCTCGACTCGGTCACCATCCGTCGATCATCCGACGCCCCCGCGTGCAAACCCTCCCTCTCACCACGCAGGAAGCGGGCGCACCGCTCCTGGATGATCTCTGCCACAAGCCTTCTTCCTTCCCCGCGGAGTGGCTGAAGCCCAGGCGCAGGATCAATCAGAACGACTTGTCTGCCCCGAATTCCTCCCGGTCCACCCACATCCTCTCAAGTGTGGCCGTCACGAATTCGGTGGTAACAGCCTCGGCATGCGCCTAGGCACCGTCAGGGAGGAAAGGCCACTCACAGCGCACCCGCCTACACCCAACCCCCTCGCGCTGCCGCGCCCACGCCGCTCCCCGTGTCTCCCAACCCCCAGTACTCCCAGCCCTTAGACGCCCCTCTGCTTGCCCCTCTGCACATCGTCCACACCGGTCCCCATCACCACCTCCTCACCGAACCGGAACACAACGCTGAGCATAAGCAGCCGACACAGCCTCCACCCCGAGACCGAGGCAGGCGCGGGCCTTGTCTCCGTGCGGAAAGCCCCACAAACCTCCTCAGGGCACATGGGACTTTGCCCGCGGACAGCACAAGTCTCGATGCATCAGGGCGACTGTGCCGGAAGTGCTCGGTGAAGGCCCATCCGCTCGCAAGTGCAACCCTACCCGTGCCGCGCCAACTCACCAGCCTAGCCCCTATGAGGCACCCACTGGCCGCCTCGATGATTCCCCATCCTCTCCCACTGGCCCTCCTGCCTCAGACCCATATCCGCCGTGCCATCCACCCCAAACTCATGCGTCATCCTCTCTGCCACCTTCTCCCCTGGCGTTCCCACCCTTGACCACCGTGGCTTCACCACCATCCAACTGCACTGCCGCCCCTTCAGCAACTACCCGATCCAGCAAACCTCGAACTCATCCGACATCCTCCTCCACCGCGGTGTAACCATTTCCACCCCGCCGCCATCGCGCATCTCCATACCTACCTGGAATGATGCGGTGATTTGGCCAGGTTCTAAATCATAACGATGGGAGGTCCAGGCAGTCAGTTGTTCACCTGGAGGTCTGCCCCCCAGCGGAGAGAATGATAGCAGTCCCTCAGCACTCCTCGCTACTATACCATGTCGGAGGCCGTAACAATCGCACCCCGAAGGTCCCTTGTACCCTCAACGTACGCCCCCGATGGACAATCCATCCGTCGCATGCTCACCCACCATTGGATCCGTCCTTACAGGCGTGGGCCCAGATACCCACCATTGGATCTGTCCTCACCGACTGGGGCCCAGATACCCACCATTGGATCCGTTCTCATAGGTGTGGGCACAGGTACCACCACTGGATCTGTCCTCACCGACCTGGTCCCAGATACCCACCATTGGTTCTGTCCTCACAGGCGTGGGCCCAGACACCCACCATCGGATCTGTCCTCACCAACCGGTGCCCAAACACCCACCACTGGATCTCCTCACCGACCTGAGCCCAGACACCCACCATTGGATCCGGCCCTCACCGACCTGGGCCCAGACACCCACCACTGGATCTGTCCTCCCACCGGGGCCCAGACACCCACCATTGGATCTGTCCTCACAGGTTTGGGGGCCCAGATACCCACCGTTGGATCTGTCCTAACAGACCTGGGCCCAGACACGCACCATTGGATCCGTCCTCACCGACCTGGGCCCAGACACCCACCATCGGATCCGTCCTCATAGGCGTGGGCCAGACACCCACCATTGATCCGGTCTCATCGATCTGAGCCCAGACACCCAACATTGGATCCGTCCTCATAGGCGTGGGCCCAGACATCCACCATTGGATCCGTCTTTCAGACCTGGGCCCAGATACCCACTGTTGGATCCGTCCTCACAGGCCCAGATACCCACCATTGGATCCGTCCTCACAGACCTGGTCTCAGACACCCACCACTGGATCTGTCCTCACCAGCATCGACTCTGTGTCCTCTCTGGAGCTCTGCGGGGACCGCAACGGTGCCAGCTTCTGGTTTATGCTTTGCCGCATCTTCCATTGTCAGACCATTGGTTCACATTCATCGACCAAGAACGGTTCCATTCATTGTACTATGAGCCACCGGGGCGCCAGCATCTACCTACTCCAGACAACCCTGGGATCAACATGCAGGGCTTTGTAAAATTTCGTAAATGGCGCAATCTCACAAAAATTATGTGTGGCAGTGATTGGTGCGTACATCCATCTATCCATACTGCATAAAAATTGGTTTGAGATGCTTGTGCGTCGGTAGTATCGTGTCACGGCCCCGCCCTGTGCCTGAATGCTTCTCACATCCACTGGCATGATGGCAGGCTTTCTTTTGTTGGTTGGCCTCGTGCCGTTCAGTGTGTCTGTGTGTGTCCTCTTTGAGGGCGTCGGGGATTCGTCTGCGGCTGGCTCTATTTATGTCCAGTGCCTTGAGGCTTTTTCACCTGCCGGGGGACTGGTGGTTGACAGCCACGTTATGGGGTGCTGACATCTCGTTGTGAACGGGGACGGCCACTGGAATGATTTGGATGATGGGATGTGGCTGTCCCTGTGGTACCCTTCTGACGGGTACTGCCTCTTTGAGGGCGTCGGGGATTCGTCTGCGGCTGGCTCTATTTATGTCTAGTGCCTTGGGGCTTTTTCACCTGCCGGGGGACTGGTGGTTGACAGCCACTTTATGGGGTACTGGCGGATCGCTGTGAACGGGGACGGCCACTGGAATGATTTGGATGATGGGATGTGGCTGTCCCTGTGGTACCCTTCTGGCGGGTACTGCCTCTTTGAGGGCGTCGGGGATTCGTCTGCGGCTGGCTCTATTTATGTCCAGTGCCTTGGGGCTTTTTCACCTGCCGGGGGACTGGTGATCGATACCCACTTTATGGGGTACTGGCATCTCGTTGTGAACGGGGACGGCCACTGGAATGATTTGGATGATGGGATGTGGCTGTCCCTGTGGTACCCTTCTGATGGGTACTGCCTCTTTGAGTGCGTCGGGGATTCGTCTACGGCTCGCTTTTTAGGAGTGTCTTGGATTCGTCTGACGCTAGCTCCCTCTCCGTGTACAGTGCTCATGGTTATTACACATGCCGGGGGACTTGCGTTCTTTGACCTTGATATGAAGTACTGGCGGATCGCTGTGAACGGGGACGGCCGCCGGGTGGAAGTGGGTTTTGGGAGGCGGTTATCCCTGTGGTGCCATTCTGGCGGGCACTGCCTCTTGGAGAGCTCGGTAGATTCGTCTGTCGTGCTGCGAGGAGAGGCAGAAGGTGGTGATGTACACCTTCTGTGTTCTCCCTTGAATTTTGTGGGGAGCACTTAGGTGCCCGCATGTTTCCTTTTTTTGACATGGGGTGTCCATGCTGTGTGGTGTGACTGCATTCATGACATAACCATGGACCAACAGGTCCCATCCATCGACCGGGAGCCACTGGGGGGCATGCCAGCAGGGTCCGCTTACTCCGTAACCCAGAGACCAACAGTTGTTTGGCGACGATCGGTCACATCGTATCATCTTTCCATGCTGCTTTGCATTTGGGTTGGGAATATGTATGCGTTTGTGGTATCTTGTCACGGCCCCGCCCTGCTCTTGATTTGCTTTTCACATCCACTGGGATGATGATGGGCTGGCTTTTGTTGGCCGATCTCATGCCGTTCAGTGTGTGTGCTCACGCTTGGTCCGATGTCTTTGGCACCATACAACCACAGAATGTCGGCTGCATTTGTGTGTGGGCTTGTGCTTGGGACCTATCTGGGGACCAATCTGTGATATCGCATGTTTGGCAGCAATCGGCACATGTTATCATCCATGCTTTGCACTCGGTTTTAGATGTGTCGAAGTAGGTGGTATCTTATCACCGCTCCGCCCTGTTCTTGAATGCTTCTCGCATCCACTGGGATGATCATAACCCCGGGTTCAGCACGTCCTAGCTCAGAGTTGCGCACCTTGCGCAGTCTCACGTGTTTGGCTGTGATCAGTACATGCATGCATCCACCCATACTGCATCGCATTCATTCTGAGCTATGAGTGTAGGTAGCGCCTTGGCGCAACCCCGCCCTGCCCCTGAATGCCCCTCGCATCCACTCCCCGTGACACTCAGACAATAGCACAAATCTGTTCCAGGTATCTTGTGCGTGATAGCTCTGGTTCTCAATCCCGTTCTTCCCGCACTCACCCCCTCCTCTGATTGAGCAAATCGCGCCCCCAGTCCTGCGAAGTGTACCCATGCCCCTGTTATGATGTGGTAGTGCCTTGTCTGCCGCCCATCACCACCTTCCACGACATGCATGTGCCCCAAAGCCGCGTCACCGCCTCGCCACCCCCTCGTTTCCTCACCCATTCCACCTTATTCATGGGGCGATATTCCAGCCAAGCCCTGAGTGGAGCCCTTCAACGCCTCTGCAATCCTGTCCTACTCACGTCCCCGCTCTCGCTTGCGAACCTCCCTTTCTTTGCTCAGCGACAAGGGTGCATTTGTTTCCTTCAAGATACGCTCCGTGGAGATTGACATCCCCCAAGCCCCACTACGCCACCTAAGCGCCGGCATGCGGGTTTCCTTCAGCTTGCACAAATCTCTTCGGATTGGTACGAGTGAATGGTCTTTTGA
Source organism: Cymbomonas tetramitiformis (assembly GCA_001247695.2). NCBI lineage: Eukaryota > Viridiplantae > Chlorophyta > Pyramimonadophyceae > Pyramimonadales > Pyramimonadaceae > Cymbomonas > Cymbomonas tetramitiformis. The sequence continues at coordinate 43,376 of LGRX02033428.1, forward strand.
GAAATTCCACACCTGCCAGCATGTTTGAAGTTTGAGCTCTTGTGCATGTTGGAGTGATGGGACACCAAGTGAGCTCGCGTTATGATATACTTTTTGTGGCGGACGAGCCTTAGGGCGCTCTCTCAATTTGTCGGTGCGGGGTACTATGCCACGTTTGCATGCGTTTTTCATCCATTGGGGGTTCGGTGGGCGGGCTGTGGATGGTTCTTCACGCCAGTCGGTGTGTGATCACTCTTTGCATGCAACGGGGAGTCAGTGCACCAAGCAGCTGAGAAACAAGAAGTAAACGATACTGAGTTGACCGGGGCCAACGTGCAGGAAGGGCTTCGAGAATTTCCAAAGTCAGCCCGGAATCAGTATGCATACTGTGAATCGGATGCAGACACCTTGTTGGAGTGGATGGACAGTTTGGAGGAAGGACTGTTTTACAATGGGGATAACTACTCGGTTGAGGAGCTTCATGAAGTCAATTCCTAGTCGGTGCAAGAAATAAATACTCTCCCCAATTTCCATACGGAATCAGTATGCATACTGTGAATCGGATGCAGACACCTTGTTGGAGTGGATGGACAGTTTGGAGGAAGGACTGTTTTACAATGGGGATAACTACTCGGTTGAGGAGCTTCATGAAGTCAATTCCTAGTCGGTGCAAGAAATAAATACTCTCCCCAATTTCCATACAATGGAACCACCTTTCTGACTGCATGATGCATGGAAAGGTATGGTAACCTTCACAGATATTGTGAATTCCAACATGAGCTTTGTGAATGTGTTGTCGAAAAGAACCAGGTGCTTATCGTATATGTATCTTACACACTTTGAGGCGCGGTCCAGCCTGCGCATCGGGATTTTGAGTGATTTTGGGGGAGTTAGATGGTATCCCGTGTTGGTGACATGGGGGCTATGCATGTAAAATCGCATGCAAAACGGCAGGTTAAAAAAATTGATTGCATAAGTTATGGCTGTTTTCCATCTAGGTTAACCTATAGTGGGATATGCTTGGTCTGTCTATCCCGGAAAGTGGACTTCACAGTTGACTCTCGGTATTGGAATCTATCATATACGCAAGGTTTTGACCCCGAGTCAGAACTAAGTCAGACTAGGAGTCTGACAGGGGCTTACATCGGGACTGTCGGGAAGGCTGCCATCTCAGCACACCACCTTTGTTCTAGGTGGAGGGGGTGCAGAGGCACAACTATAGGTCAATGTCAGGGTTACAGAAACCTTGCCAGCTACCACAATTTACCATTTTGATAAATTCCCTGGGTTATCGGTACCCAAAATAGCATGTAACAGCGAGGGCACACGTCAATGATGATGCGATTAGAGGAGTCGGTGCATCAGCAACATAAGGCGGGTCGTGCTATTCGCGTCAACGGTATCCCCCGCTGCCGTGAAGGTTGTAACCTTTTTCTGAGCATATGATGGCAGCTGACCCACACCAGTGTAGATGCACACATCACCGCGCGGTGGCTTTCCCATAGTTGGTGACGCAAACCTACGGGAATGCAAAGGACGTGACCTCAACCGAAGAGATACTCTTCCGACTTTCCCGAAACTGTGTCGAATAAAGTTACCAAAGTTGGCAATTTCTCGAGGGAATATTCATTTGAAATGTGAGGCTAATTTTCGGGCAATTGATTACTACCACTCGAAACTGTGCATGTCCATGTGTTTGCATGTAACTCATTTACCTCTCAATTTTCACAATAAAAAAGTCTTCCTCATTTGAATATCCACAACTCTCTTACAAGCCTGTAAAGTAACTGTTTAGAAGAGAACTTAATTTCAGAGTACTATACCGTGTCTACATTATTGATTTTCGAATTGCTGAAATGACCAGAAATAAGTATAAACTAATTAGAAATGTTTTTTTAAGCTTACAGCCAAATATATTTTTAGATTTTTTTAAGCCTATGGAAAATTTCAGACCTATATTTATTTATTCGTCAGATTAGTTCTTTTATTGCAGCTTGAGTTGACTTCGGAAATTAACCATTTAACATTTTAACACTATATTGTTGATCATGGTGAACACAAACTCCCAACTTTTTGATTGTGCTTCTGAAGTGCAGGACCTTGCTGTTTCTCATTCAAACCATTGTAATATTATCATACCGTAAGCCCTTTGGCAGGCAACTCCAGCCTAGATAGATATATGCACTACGGTATGCATATGCGATATGTGATATGCAGCCATACGTGTGTTACTTTTGCGCAGTAAATTACAGTATGTTCAGTCCTTCCACAGGCAACTCCGCACGCTATCGGGTATTGCGAGTCTTATTCACTAGCACCTGCAGCTGAACTAGTTCCTGCTCCTGCGGCACTCATCACAATGCCACGCATACCCGCAACCACAACTTCAAATATCTCGTTCGGAATGCCATTCTGCTCCTCTTAAGGTTTACAAATTGGGATGATGAGTCCATTTAAGAGTCCTCAATGATGATGCGTCGCTAGAGGCTGTGGTCACTTGGTGATGGTGGTGAGGGAGCGGGATAAATTTATTGGTTTGTACTTTCGTTGTGGTTGTTGGGTTCGACACAATTCGAATCAATAATTTGTTCACTTTTTAAGCACAGTTCATTTTTGGTCAGATAGGTCATAGTCTCGTAAGTTGTTTTTACATTGCACGGCACGAGAGCCGACCTACCATTTATAGATGGTTCGTCGTTCTTTCAATTGGCGATCTTTTCTCAAAAACAATTTAGTATATATTTGTAAAAACAATAATTAAGACACGGTAGTTCCCTTCGTACCATAATGCAGACATTTGTGTGCTACTTTTACATGTCTTACCAAAACCTTGAGGGAACCTATTGGCATTTGGACCTACTGTTTAAAAATCTCAAAGCCGCATACAGTCCCTTTAAGTTCAGGCAGTGCCAGTTAATGTCGTTGCTTTACAACTTTGACTCCGAGCTTGGAGAAAATAAGAAAGGTACAGATAGAGCTAGGGGTAATAATAACATGTACAATGTGTACAAAACTAGTCCATCGATGGCGGGGGAACGTTTGTTCACTGCAACACAACGCATGCACCGGTCGGTGTTCACTAGGCACTCTGTTCGATGTATGCTGTTAAGGTATCTACAAGATTCTAAGATGACTTCTTCAAGAAGGGCCTGTTGCACGCCGCACCAAGGAGTCCCGTGGACGTCAACTCACCGCACGTCTTTTTGGAAAGGTCAATAGGTTCAACAGACTGTTTTAGCAAAGCGATCTTATCTTCCTTCTTCATGTTCACACCCTCCGGAAGCACAAAGCACGCCTCCATTTCCTCGAACTTCCCCCCGAGAAGCCGAGTGAAGCAGTCTTTCCACTCGGTCTTGGCAAAGGCAAACGGGATGTCTGCGGTCTCGTAGACCTGGTGCATACGCTTTTGCTCATCCACCTTACGTGGGGTTGACATAGAAGTATTGAAGGCATGATGCACCGCGTGGAAGGCTTCACGTTGAGGAGTCTCGTCAACCAGAATAGTGCAATTCTTGACTATGTGGTTTTGCGAGTCGACAGTACTGTTGGGGTTGGAGAAGCCGTGCATGGCCCACTCGCCACTATTGTAAATAAGGTTGGTGGCGAAGGTGGGGATCACAAACACGAAAAGGAAAGCAAGCGGGTTGAGAGTTGCCAGAGCAGCCCCCAGAGCGAACATGAAAGCTTGGCCCTTCAACACACCGAAGGCGTGCTTCCAGCGGCGCTCGTTGGCAAACTTCATGGTGTAGCCCACGTGCCACTGGCGCAATACTAACAAGCGAGGATTGTACTTGAAGAAAAAGTCAAAAGCGCTGGAACGGTTGTACCACAGGTGGCACTCGACATCGTCGAGGTTGTTGCAGTACTTGTGATGGCAGAGAACATGGCACAACCGATCGTTCTCGGGAAAGCGGCCGTGCATTGGAAGACTGCCCCACTGAGGCCAGTTGTTGAGGAAAGAGTACTGCTTTTTGAAAAGGCCTCCAGCCCAGTAGGCGTGTCCGGCTATGTGCCCCAAACCAGCGACGCTGAACAGAGCGGTGGGACCCTGGGCGAGAGTGTATACCCACAGAAGCGCGGCCGTGGCGATATTGGCCTCCCACTTCATGATGCAAAGAGACACGAAGGTGGGGATAATGATGAAGACGTGTGATAGCAGAAACCTGATTTGAGGAAGGTCGTCACCGTCCTTCATAAGCTCAGCTGCAAGCGCCTTCTCTGCTTTAAGATAACTACTCTTGAAGGGCATGAGTAAAATCTCAAGACCCATAAATAAAGGCTTTGCAGTCGCAACGACGAAAGTGTCCATCAACTTCTGGGTTGCCATGCAAGCAATGCTGAACGCGCCAATCACAAAGTACACCGAGTTTATTGCTGGGTTGTGCCATGGTTTCATGTAATATGTGGACGCGGGTTGAGAGGGATCTACTTCTACTCCCCCCATTGTGCGAGGTTGCTTGGGTTTAAACAGTGGTTCACGGTTTTTACTGTCTGTAGGTGTTGCCAATTATGTTCAGGTCTGAGCAAGGCAAAATAATCGACGTCAACACACAGAAGATTGTAAAAGTGCCCAAGAGCAGCAACTACTGTAGAGATGATGCTGATGGCATGGCACCCTTTTTTAATAATAAAAAACGCCATCTCCTCTCCTTCCTCCACGTCACCTATCATAAGTTGTTTGCCAACCTGAGACGTGACACCATTCATTTATTTTGCGTATTTACGATATTATTTTTAAATTGGCGAGCTTGTATGCGCTACACGTCATCATCACAAGAATGGAACGTTACTGTGACACAACTTTATATAAGTTCAAACAAGCAACCGTTACAAGCATTAAGCAAATCTTCCGTCTACACTCTACTGCTACGGTGTCACAGACTACTTTGTCTGCCGTTGCCTAAAATGCTAATTTCTGGTTGGTCCAACTCGGATGACACGTCTGCGGACAAGGGTTCTTGTCAAGCCGTGCTATATAATTTTATACAGGAAATAAAAAAGCAAAATATAAAAATATACAAATATAAAAATGAAAATATACAAAATAGAATTTTCGAATTTCGAATATAATAAAATAATTTATTTGAGAAAATATCCTGAGGAGCATAAATGATCTTGTGTTCCAGCTCAGCTCCACTGCCTCGCCCACGCCCCGGCGACCCCCCCGGCTCTCCGGGAAGGTCCACCGAGGCGCGTATACCGCTGCTCCACGACTGCATTTACTTCTCTCCCAGCCAGCTTCGATCCTGTTACCTGCCGCTTCCCGCACCAACCGCACCCCACACCACACGCTAAGCCACTGCGCCACGCGGGCGACTGATGTTGAAAGCCGAGAATTAGTAAAACCTTTATAAAACACACAAAGGGATAATGAATAATGGATCGCGCGCATCGAAATTCGATGATGACATTATATTACGTAATAAAAATGATGACGTGATATTTTGTAAAATCATATACGAAATATTAAAATACAGGTTAATGCCTTCAGGATTAATAAAAGGCAATTCACAACTTCGCTGTAACAGGAATCATACACCTATATATGGAATCTTCGGCGTGACGCAAGACGGCGTCTGTCACACTATTCTATTATTGTGAAGCCCGCAAAGCTCCCAGAATGAAAGTTAGTGACACTGTCATCAAAGACGCCTGTATGAGCTGCAACAGGAATTATACAATCTGTGGGAAGCGGCATCAGCGACAGTAACACTATTCTTTTAGCATTCCATTTACATTGCGAAGCCCGCAAAGCTCCCGGAATGAAAGTTGGTGACACCATCATAAAAAACGCCTGAATGGGCTGCAACAGAAATTATACACATACATACATACATACATATCCTTCTGCGGGCGCTAAACGTCGTCAGCCTGTCACACTATGCTATATTTAGATTGCGAAGCCCGCAATGCCGCAAAGCTCACATATAAATGAAAGTTGGTGACACTGTCATCAAAGACGCCGATGCGATGTGGATGTGGGCTGCAACAGAAATTATACACACCAATGGCGCGACGCGAAATACTCTGCCAGCTCTTTCAAAATCGGTCATCACGTTCGATCGGCCATCATCATCACCTTCAAAACTTAAAATTCGAAATTGGAAACGTACATATGAAATCAGTGGTGGGAAAAAGTGAAATAATCTTGGTATAAATTCAATGGTGGGAAGACTGTATAGTGAAATTCAGTAGCATACTGTATAGGACTGCATAGTGAAGTCCAGGTATGCTACTGAATTTGAATCCTGTATTGAAATTCCTACAGTGAATTCCTGTATAAATAGTCCTGAAATTCCTGCAATTCCTATAGTGAAATTCAGTATTGAGTATACTACTGTATAGTGAAATTCAGTATCGAGTATAAATACAGTGGTGGGAGGACTGTATAGTGAAATAATCTGAGTAAAAATTAAGAGGTGGGAAGACTGTATAATTTGTACCTTGGATGGGAGAACGTGAAATACTTGTTTATATTGTAGGTAAATCTTGCGTAAACGATTTATACCTGCCGCATATCAAGTCAGTCGAGAAGCGGAAAACAGGCTGGGGATCGACGGTAGAGTCAAAAGTAATTTGAATAAATGGACGACGATTAAGGGGCATGGTTGACAATGTTGAGGCAAGGGTTGACAATTTTGTGGAATGCCATACTATGTGGATAGCTAATGAACTGTCGATCTGAAAGTCAGTAGGGGATCAACGGCAGACAAGTTAGATGTCACCCGTTGCCTGGGTTGACAATGACACGTCGGCCAACAAGTTGGCCAACGTGCTCATTGTCAACCCAGGCAACGGGTGACATCTACCTCGTGTCACACACGACAGTCGATCGACAGGTTTATAGAGGTTTGGCGGTACGATATCATCGCATCGGGTATGCTGCTGTTGGTTTATATTTCCCTATCTGTATCTCAAGATATATGAATATCTGTCGTGTGTTACGACTTACGAGTCGTATTTGAAGCTCTCATGTTCATAGCGATTCGCATTCGGGACACTCGACTGAGGACCCCGATTGGTGTCCTGCTGTTGAACTGCAAGGACAGAATCAAAGGGACGCGGACGGGGCGATAAATGGCCAACATCGAATCGAATGGTGTCTGACGTGTCTAGCTGTCTACCATTCTACAAGTGGCCGGGAAATGATATTTCCCGGAAAAAATTGGGACTAGAAAAGTTGAAAAGTTCGGGGGGGCGTGATGGAAACAGTGAAAACGCGGAACGGTGCAAGGATGTGCTTTGGACGCGCCGGCGCGCCATATCTGGCGCGCCTGATCCATTTTGAGAGCCCACACGCCCCGCGGCCAGCGCTGGCGGGCCAGGAAAAATGCACGCGCCGCGCTGCCGCCGCGGCGCGCCATCGCCCCATCGTAATCGAGGCGCTCCGCCAGCGGCGCTCGGCTGGCTCGTTCGCCACGCCAGCTCGGCCCTTCCCCACATTTTCGAAAATCTTTTTAAAAATTTGGGCGACTATTTTGGCCGGAAAAAATATCAAAATTTTGAAAAATTTGGGTGATCGCGTGGGAAAATATAGACGTCTGGCGAAAAATTGCCACATCGATATGTAGAGTCCGAAATTTTGAAAAACTTTTGAAAAATTTAGGCAGCGATATCCCGCCGCGATTGACACCCGCGATTTACGACGTACGCTTGATGAGGTCGGAGTTTCTGTACTTTTTTGAAATTGTTGCGTCGCGGCGTTGTTGTGGACACGTGATGATGAGGCTGGTTGAGAATTATTCCTCTGAAGAGGATGACGACCATGAGGGAAATGATATTGAGGAGCAGGTCGACACGAGTCCGGCGCTGCGCTCAATCCACTTGACGGGTGACACGGAGGGTGTTACTGGTGACCAAGCCTTGCGACGCCTTGATGTGGATAGTGAACACCAGCCAAACCGGCTTGAGTTAGCCTATGCGAGAACTCGATCTCAGCCTCTCACGAACGCTTTTGACAAATTCAAGAGAAAACGGGGAATAGCAGACCCCGAGGATACCAGCCTAGCTTTAGCAGCCCACGAGCGAGACTAGAGTTATTCAACAGAAACCACCTAGTGGCACAAAACGTGCTGGAGTTGGAATCCGTAGTACTGATGAACCGAAGGTTAAACCCTCCCAGCGAGTTGACGAATTTCCGAAGCATTCTTTTCGTGTCGCGGGCGGACAGTTGTTTTGTTCATGTTGCAAGGAGACTTTGTCTCTTTTGAAGACGTCCATCAAAACTCACGTTTCCAACGCGAAGCATTTAGCTTCCCTCGTTGTGTATACCAAGCGTGGCCGAGACGACGATCATGTCAGAGTTATTTTGACAACCTATTTCCAAGAGCACAGCGAAGAAACCACAACCACTTTGAGCCCGGATGTCCACCTATACCGATATAGAGTTACAGAAGGTGCATTTTATTTAATTAGCAAGGATATTAGTATCGTGTCGAATAGCCTGGTGGCAGCTTTGAACACATTGTAGAGATATTGACTGCATCGTACTGTTTCAATTTATTGTTAACTGTGTATAGGCTGATTTTCAGCTTGTGCATCGCCTGAATCGTCGAATGCCAAAAATGTCAAAAATATCGAAAATTTGATAAAAATTTGGGCGGTTCCGCGAAAATGCGAGGAAAATATAGGCGAGATCCCGGAAAATGGGCAAAAAAAATTTAGGTGCCTTCTAGGAAAAATGTGGGGAAAGGCCAGACGCCAGCCCCACGGCCACGCCATCGCCACGGGCCACCCTTCACTTATCACGCCATGTCACGCCCCACCGCGAGACATCAACGAAGGCATTTTCAGGGTAGAAGGGGTCGATTACGGACGGCGGGAAGGCTCCCTCCAAACTCTCCCCACGACCCCTCTACGATCTCGCCAAGGCGCGCCGGCGCGTTGGCGCCCCAATTTAATCCAGGCGCGCCACGCCAGCGTTGGCGGCACCCCAAAAACTCGGGCGCCACGCCAGCGCCGTGGCGCGCCACCACCGCTGACAAAAACTGCGCGCCATGCCGCCACCGCCAATGTCAGGGATATGACCGATGACATATGTGTCATACGTATCATACCTGTCATACATGTCATACCATGTCATATCATATCATGTCATGTCATATGCAAGGATAGGTATCGAAAGTTTTCGGTCGTATCGATAGTTTTCGATAGGTCTCGTCTAATTATCGATCAATAACGATACGAAGTCCTCGGGAATATCAATAAATAACGATAAGTGAGCTAGCATATCGATAAATAACAATAGTTCGACATCACACATCGATCGATATGAATAACTCTACTAAGCTAATCGATAAATAAGTTTCGTAAAGTGATTATCGATATATCGATACTACACACTATGCAAGGGGAAAATAATTAATTTTGTTAGGGTCATGACCGATGACATATGTGTCATACATGTCATACGTGTCATACCTGTCAGACATGTCATATCATGTCATGTCATGTCATGTCATGTCATGTCATGTCATGTCATGTCATGTCATGTCGGTCATGTCATATATTATTATGACAGTCGGTCGCGTCATATATTATTATGACAGTCGACAGTATGGTCGACCATGACTGTACAGGTCGAGTCGCATCATATATTTATGACAGTCGTCAGTACGGTCGACGATGACTGTACATGTCGCCAGATGATAATGTCACATCATCAAACATCCCTGTCATCGAGAGTTCGTATGTCGAACTCGAAGATGGCAAAGCAAAGATACATCTTGAATACAAACAAGAACCATCTTGGCTTTAAGCATGTGCGGAACACGCATGCACAGTATGAACGAACTAGTCGTTATTACAATACTGGTCGTTCAACCTACGTCTCGGGTTCACAACCCAATGGCGGTACCATCTAAGATGATGGGAGACGTATGGTACAAAGTGAGGAAGCGTTGTGCTTCAGCAGATCTTCTTACAGAGACTGCACTCACAACCCGCTATTACGTACACTCGCATTGCTGTCCAACTTTGCAGTGTTTATTTGTATATTGATAATATATTCACGGCGCCTGTTTATCCCGCCGTATCAGATGGTATTCTAAAAGAAACTCGTCAAGGCACGATACTCGAGAACTCAAGTGGGTGCAGCGACAGACGTAGTATATTTTCATATTGTTCGCAGGTTTGCAGGTGGGCGCATAAGCGACAGCGCTCGCAGTGATATTGAATATCTGCAACTTGAATAATATACGCTTGCATATCGACAGCGCAGAGATTGCGCGAGGAGATTTTTCATCGCAAACATAATCGCAGCAAATAGCGTTAGCAGAGAAGTCGTCTTGATTTTATACGCGACAAGGTGTGCGCACAGCGTACGAACGCATGCAGTGATGTCAAAAATTGCAGGAATGTCACAGTTGTCAGGGTTATGACCGATGACATATGTGTCATACATGTCATACGTGTCATACCTGTCATACATGTCATACCATGTCATGTCATGTCATGTATTATTATGACAGTCGGTCATGTCATATATTATTATGACAGTCGACAGTATGGTCGATCATGACTGTACAGGTCGAGTCGCGTCATACATTTATGACAGTCGTCAGTACGGTCGACGATGACTGTACATGTCGCCAGATGATTATGTCATATCATCAGGCATCCCTGTCATCGAGAGTTCGTATGATTGAACTCGAAGATGGCAAAGCAAAGATACATCTTGGAAACAAACCAAGAACCATCTTTAGCTTTCAGCATGCGCAGAACTCGCATGTGCAGCATGAACGAACTAGTCGTTACTACCATGCTGGTCGTTCAACCTACGTCTCGGGTTCACAACCCAATGGCGGTACCATCTAAGATGATGGGTGACGTAGGTATAAAAGTGAGGAAGCGTTGTGCTTCAGCAGATCCTCTTACAGAGACTGCACTCACAAACCCGCTCATCCGTTCACTGCATTGCTGTCCAACTTTGCAGTGTTTCATTGTATATTGATAATATATTCACGGCGCTTGTATCTACAGCCGTATCAGTGGTATTCTCGTCAAGGCACGATACTCGAGAACCCAAGTGGGTGCAGTGATAGACATAGCATATTTAATATTGTTCGCAGGTTTGCAGGAGGGCGCACATACGACAGCGTTCGCATAAAATTGAATATCTGCAGCCCGAATAATATACGTTCGCATATCGACAGCGCAGAAATTGCGCGAGAAGATTTTCCGCAGCGCACTCGCAGAAACAGCTGATCGCACATATACGCGATAAGGTGTGCATATGACATATATCGGCGCAGCAATGAAATGTACACGATAAATGGTTCGCGGATATATGCATGTTCGCAGATGCGATAAATCATCGGCAAAATCGTTTCCGCGCGGAAAATCATCAGCGCAGTATCGCAATTTTCATGATTGCGCTGAATTGCTTTTTGTACGGCCTCATATATGTTGATGCGCGATGATCACTAAATTGCAGATGGCAGCATGCGCGATGGTCGCATACTGCGCGATGGTCACATATTTTGCAGAAGTTGATCGCAGCATGCGCGCGCTTGCAAGAATCACGTTCGAAAATTGTCTAGAATAATATATGACATAGTGGTCATCGACAGAATTTTGATTGTACACATGTCAGCGCTCGTATCATATGCTGATGAATGGCGACGACAATTCATACTTTTCATCAGCAGCGCGCTCGCATTTGTATACAACGTACATCAGCGATTTTTGCAAATCATCTATGCACTGTTTACAATCACTGTGTGCAATGATTTATGGCCTGTCAGCATAATATATACCTTTCATGATTTCATAAAATGCGAGGAATGCTCGATTTTAGCACGTACAGTTTTAATGTGTCTACATGCAGCGAGAAGCACACATGTGTACGCGCGATAAAATCATATACATGATTGTATATATGCAGGAATGCTAAGAGCACATGATCGCTATGCTGTGGATACATACTGCTGTGAATGCCTTATTATCATACTGCAGCAGATTCCAATGTTCTGATGACCACACAAATACTTTTGATCATCAGCATTATACTTATCAGCAGCACAATGATCTGTGCACAATATGTGTGTGCAGATTAGCACACACACACATACACTCATTTCACTTACAGCAATCATTAATACACAGTGCATATACTTCTATATCATGCACACATCTTATGCTGAATGATTGCAATGTTGTAAATGGTACATACTTTATTATACTGTACAGCTTGATCACGATAACAGCTGTAGTACATAGAGCATAAGCATATTGCAGTGAATGCTAGTCTATATTCGAATCCATGTTGCAAAGGGTGCCTGACAGTAATCACAACACCATAATTAGTTTGTCGTGCCCTGGTGGAGCCGAGATGCTCTCCGGGTAACATGTACATTCTATGGTGGATTACTTGAAGGAATGCTCACCTGAGCTTCATGTAAAATCCATCAGTAACTCATTTCGTAATGAGATTATCATGGAATTACAACAATCCCTAAACTATATATATCATGTTAGATGTAATCAGTACGTGGTATGCTGACAATCTGCATGATAGGTTGTTAGGATATTGTGATATCCATAAAGATCTTGCAAAGTGTGTGTAAGTAAACACACACACACACACTAGTACTAATCAGCAGTACTATACACTGCACAAACACTAGCATTCATTATACATGTTGACAATACACTGACTCCAAGTGTAATGATCAAGTATTGTATCAATACATAATACATAGATACCATTTTCCAAACACATGTGCGTGGAAAATGTCAGTGATTGCGATAGATAAGGGAGCAGGATAAGACAAGATGCTGTAGGGCTGGATGGAGTTATCTCCAGACCCGAAGGCAAGATACTGCACCCATTAAACAGCTGGTAACTGTTGGGTGCAGTCCACTCGTCATTCCACACACTATCGCTGGAGCAACATCAATATCTACATTACATTCTGACAGTTGATACAGATGATCACTTCACATGCATGTACCAACTCAGATCAGCAACCATACATGAATTGACAAAAGGTGGTTGTGGACGTACACACACACAAACATTGTGTTGTGTAAAAACTGCTCAGATTATATCTAGCAGTGTCCAGATGTATTTGAACATAGAGATATCACTTGATATACTCGTTGTATACATCCAAATATATCTTAGGATCTGACACAACTGTGAATTCATTTACAGTTGATATATCTTAAATATCACCAGAGAGTGCATTTGCCTCCATGGGTTTCAATCAGTAAAACCCAGAAATGTGATCAACCTCAGATGTTGATATGCAGAATAATTCACTTTTATGCCATGAAATTTGTCATGTGCAAAGGTGAAGTGATTTGCAGTGCTTCTGTACTTTGCAGTCCACACACACACAGAGATATGTATATATATATATATACATATAGCCAAAAACGGCCAAAATGGGTAAAATCCGTTTGCGATAGATTTGAAAATTGAAAATCGGACCCTATTTTATTTGATAATATGATTTTATACCTATTGAGGTATGAGAAAATCATAATGACAATAGTCATATCTCGTGTAACACCCTAGATATTAGGTGTGTAATATATAGGGGTGAACATATTGGCTGTAACGAAAAATCGGTCAAAATACAATACGTGTAATCTTTTGCAAATTCGGGATTGATTTTTTTTGCTATAATGGATATTTATCTATCAAATAACAATCCCTGAAAGACATAACACGTGTAACACCCTGTAACACCCTAATATTTAAATGTGTGTGTCAGGGGTGTAACGTACCCTCTGAAAATCACTTAACATTCACTTAGGTATTGAATGCAGTTTTGCTTAAAAATCTTTGCAAAAACGTTATACTGCTTATTTTTTACCTATATTAGGGTTACTGATATCATGTAACACCCTAATCATATTATTGGGTGAAAGGGCCACTGTAACCAGATATACCCTAAATGCCACCTATTTATTGGATACACTTTGTGTTTGGCAGATATATGTCATGCTGTTTTCGATGCAGACATGATTATATATCGGGCAACAACCCAAGAACTGGTGGGCAACAACCCTAAAACTGTATGAACTGCTTCCTATAAGGACTGCAAGCTATAAGCTATAAGCTATAAGGTATATAAACAACTGACTGCCTATGTATTCACACTTCCTCAAGGGGGGAAGAAGGTGGATAGGATTCACACATATCCATTTCATATTCCGATCTGGTGATTTCTGATAGATTGCTTTTGATAAAATCACTGCATCCACAAATAACGTTGAAATCTGTACAACGTTAAATCCACCATCACTAATAAAGTGTAAACTCGGATGGGAAACTATATTCCAATGACTATAAGTTGACTCTTGCTCAGCATTTACATTCTCGAGTAAGTTTGGAATGCTGAACTATATACATAACATATAACCTGATACCATGCTTAATTGCATTTCCTGGATCAGAAGATGATAGTTATATAATGTATATATATATATATATCCCACCTGATATACTTTGGCACTATAGCTGTATATAAGAGTGGGAAGGACAAGTGCATCGCTGTAAGACTGGTTGATATAGTCCCAGTGCTGAAGGCAGAATTTGGCACCTGAATAACAGCTGATAACTGTTGGTGACCATCATGCAAGACCTTCCAAGCGTAACTCCTTTGATCCCGAGATGCAAGTGAATTGTTCATAATATGTTGACATCACATAAAAGCATTCTGATAAAAACCCTATATATTCATATGAGCTGTCATCACTACAATGACATGGGTTTTTGAATCGTCGAAATAAGTAACTCCGATGAATTCACTAGTACAGAATAAGCTGTTGAGATTATTCCTCCGGCTGGATTTCAATCATTCACAATCCCTGTACATTCCGGTGACAAAATATTGCACTGGACTGATCACCATATTGGTATAATCTGTGATATATAAGTCACCAGAGAAAGCATTGCAATCAGCACAATGCTGTCTAGACTCACAAAGATGAGTAACAAATATTCTCAGATGTAATAAACAGAGGCACAATGTGACCTACGCTAAAATCGCGTATGCTCGGGCACTGTATTGTGACCTGCGCTAAGATCGTGTATGCATGGACACAACATGACTCGTGCCAATGACGTGGACATATTTTTTGCCACGACATCACATCTGAAATCAATAAATCACTCAGAGTAAAGGTGTTGACACCAGTACACCAGTATAGCACCATTATACATATAGTCATGAGGATTTTAAGGAAGACATAGTCTCTCCGATATTGACAAACATGGTACATATATATATATATATTCATGCTCTCTGATTATATATTGATATCCCACAGCATACGATGATGGTAATTGCAAACCACTTCGCCGCTGGAGGGTAGTGTTGTATATATACAGCACATGCTTGGGTACTATATGACCCACGCTAATGACGTGGATTCGGGCTGCATCCCAATAACTGCAATGCACCTTCGGTGCAAGGGGCTGCAACCCGAGAACTGCTATCCAGCTTCATAGAAAGCTTCCACGTCATCACAAAGAGGTCGGACCTCTGTTGTATTTGAACGGCGCTTGACAACCGCCTAGCAATACACTTCCTTGAGGGGGGAAGATGATAAGCTAGAAATACAACTAAAAACCAAATAAATAATAAAGACAAATAATAAAACAAGTAAGTTGCATCATTGTTTTTGTTTTGGTAAGCCTGACTGTATACAATCAAACCATTCAGAACTCCATGAAGTTGACACATACATCAGCCATGACATACATATGAGCTTGATTTTGAAGACCTAGACATTGTATACATCTGGTCTAGCATGTATCCAGACTAGAATTGTATATTGACACGGTGCAAGCACTATAGCCTCTGCCACCGATGATCATTGAAAGGGGCAACCATTCTTGATATTTCATACATATCATCTGATTGGATCATTAAAGGTGTCAAGATTACTCAATGCAATATGCAGGCCACGGCCTGAGTATAACACCTAGAAGGTCGAAGCCACTGAGCTGACCAATGCAGCATAAATGTTAGCTGCCTTGAAGGCTATACAATAAGCCTATTGCCCTTATGTCTTGATATGTATCCGTGTATTGGCATCTCTTTGAGGTAATTATGCCTACTGAATGAGCCATATCAACCATCTTGTCTTCATTGATCATTACATATCTGATCATATCGCCATTGAGCAATGCCTATTCTGTGAGATAATATATCACGAGGCATTTCATTATTGCACATTAAACAATTGTAGTGCAACAAAGATCGTCAGCTCTTCATCATACCAAAAGGTTGAGTTGTTGTCATAAGTATTGATTTTTCAGACACCATTTCTCAGAGGACTATTCATCATGAAAGACAAAGTCTGTGCAATCATGGCTATTCAGCCTCCGACATAGCTGACATAGCTATTTAGCTTATGACCCAACCGTTGTTAAGCAGCCTCCACACCATATGGCTGAAAAATGGCAAGCAATCTCTTCGGTCATTCTTGGGCATAGAGCAATCAAGCACAGCCAATCCAGGATGTTTATCCCAAAATTCTCCAAGAGTTATTCATGTTTTTTCAGTGTCATATGAAAATAGCTAATATACCGCCCTATGATGGAAGTCATCTCCTTCAACGAGGGAAAGTGGTTATGCTGTAAAGTTGACCAATCTGATCATCATAAAAGTGACAGATTTGAGAAAATCGATTGAAACTTGTATTGAAAATAACTATTCCTTACAATAAGGTATTGCACCTAAGGGAATAAGGGTTTCATCGTCTGAAATAGGAAAAGACTTTTACATTGACTCTAGTTCCTGAATCCAGAATCGCATAGAAAAATATTCTATCCTGTACATATAGAAAGCACATTAGATTCAGATTCTGAACATTTAAGTGGACTTGAATGCACTCAAATTTGTACTGAGTTGCAATTGTCCAAAGTTTTTACTCTGACATCATTACTTATTTTGTGGAATAGCATACAATGGTATAAACCATCCACATATAGATTGACACCATATTTGTAATTTCATATCATTTTGGCACATAAGACAAGCATGCTTCATTAAGGAATGAAAACTCTTTCAAAGTTCATTCTGGAATATTTAGAAATTTGTTGCCTCATCCATTAGGCCAAGAAGTTTTGGAAAACCCGCAATCTGCATATGGTCTCCAAGCACAGTTCATCCTCATTATGGAAAGTGACAGAAATTTTACAGTCATAAAACAAGTCACAATTCTATCGGATTGAAATGACACATTCATCATTCATATTTCTTTATCATAACAAGTCTCTGAATAGTGTTTGCCCAAAAATAAAATGGGCACCATTGAGATAAGTGATCATGTGCTGAAGAATATACACATATCACTAAGCAATGCCATGTTCTATTCATAATGAAATGACATGTCAGCCATCCATCAACTACGAAAATACAACTCGTAGTAAGTTGTTGTCATTACGGACACTTCTTGATTGACTCTCCATTAGCTTCGATACCAAAGTTAACTTCGGTACTGATTTCTTTGTTCATCATGACAATCATTATCCAGAACCATTGTCTAAGTTGGGTACACTATAGTAACCCTGAACTGACAAAGTATGTGGGCTGCAACCCAACGACTGCATTTGACATCATCTGGCATTTGCCACATTCAAAAACGTCAGGCATATTGCCAATATGACGTAGAGAGAATCAATGTTCAGATTGACATTGTTACCTCTAAAGCATTCGATGAGTAATCTCAGTCTGATTCTCTATCAAACCATTTTTCACATAACATAATGATTGAATAACATCCTCCATCACCATCTGATTGGTTTGATACATCTCTTTTTACGAAGGGGAGAAAGAGTATAGATTCATTCATTTTTTATACAGCTGCCACAAATTGATTTATATAATTGTGATTTGCTTGGAAAATTAAAATTTTTATCAAAAGTTCCAGCATCTGTGTATAGCAGCCATTAAGTTGATGACACGGTACATCATGCCGATTGAAACATCAAATGAAGTCTTATTTGACTTACTAACACATGAAGTTCATTACGAGGAAATCATAGATACATATTTCTCCGGCTCTATCATTTTTATGAAGGGCACTGACATGGGATAACGATGGTTTTTCAAAGGTGAATAAGCTATATTGTAAGCTTACGACCATCACTTTGACGTCAACAGCCTGAGATGCTGATTGTCGAAATTCAAGAGTTGAAGGATTCGATGAATCAACCTTGATACATGTGTTTTGATTGATAAATTGTTGATCCATGGTTTCTCCCCAAATCTAGAGAAGCTGGCACACAAGTTGTTGCCAATGTCTTAAGGAAAGCATCTGAGCAAAGGATTGCTAGTTGTGCCATCAGGCATCGAATTCCATAACAGCAAAGCCGAGTGAGTAAATCCGCCACTCTAGCTATTTGCCCGTCATTCCTTCCAGGTTCATGACAAGAGACAATTCATCAAAGTCATACACCAATGCATAAGTCGCATGCATGGTTGCACAGTTTGTATCCGAATGCCATTCCATCAAGGTTAAGCATCTTGACAGTAACACTGGCCAACCAAAAGCCTTCCTGTCTTCGGATATCTTGAGCATTCTCATTTCCAACTCTTTGGACTAGGAAGCATCATGACTGTGTCTCGCCAGGACGCTAATCCTCAAAGCCGCACACTTGAGGCGAGCCTTATGAGATAGTGACCTTTGGCTTGTGGGGCGTCAACCCCTTATCAAATCCTGAACACTTGTTAACACCTGGATAAATTTATCATGATGCAACTTAAGTGGGATTATAAGTTCCATATAATCATATTGTCTACGTATGCTGAAGGCATAACTGCCGCACATGGTTACAATAGGTCGCAGCTTCTATAACATTGTGGCTTCTAAGTCAAAAGCTGATAGCCGATGACTTTTGCCAATAATTGCCGACCAAATGATAATCAGACCGTGGAAACATGTACCCAAGAGGTTTTCGTCCATCGGTCACATATATATATCAGGGCTGCATCCCAAGAACTGCAGGGCTGCATCCCAAGAACTGCAGGGCTGCATCCCAAAGACTGCGATGCACCTTCGGTGCAATGGGCTGCAACCCGAGAACTGCAGGGTTATATCCCTAACATTTTTTACCCTGCATCAAATTGATATGACAGGAGCAGGAATTGATCCTTCCTTGCTAAGGTGTAGTGAGCCTTGTATAAATCATACCCTTACACAGATACGCATATGCGGGTACCAATATCTGTGAAAAACTGCTAATGCTACCTTTGCCAAAACCGTGGTTTGTCATCGGATTCTTGGCCAGTCATCCGAGCTACCGGAGATATCGACTGAGGTAGACGGAGTTGTGATCCTAAGTTGTGCTTGACAAACATAACTAAAGAAATTTCACATTAGTACGTGACGAATCCATTCTCACTCATCGCGATAGATGTTCGTCAAAGCGCGCGTACCGGACCAAATATTGAGGAGTTGAGCAGACCGGGTAAAGAATTATAAGTCCGATCCCGTTAAGCAGGGCCACTCCGTTTGCATTAAGATAAGCCCCCAAAATCGGGCTCCCCATTGCCGCCTGTGAACCTCCATAGTAGCTTCAGGAGGGGAGGAAGGGTTGGGTGCACTATATATAACTGTGGAAACATGTACCCAAGGGTTTTCGTCGATCAGTCATATATATAAGGCCGAGAATCGTGCGATTATAAATCGTTAAATCGTGGGATCATCGTTCGCTAAAGCGACGACGGCTAGCGCAAATAATCCGTAACGTAGACTTCGGATGCTTTGAATCGTCTAGCACATACATGATAACGTGTGGATCAATCAGTAATCCAGCGTAGGATTGTATCGCGAAAACGCTCTTCATTGAACCTTGGAACGTCACTCAACGATACGATTTCCGGAAAGGTGGGCTACATCCTAAGGACTGTATGGCTGCCTAAGGTGAGGGACTAAAGTGGACTCAGTTCCCCCCAATAACCTAAAAACACCATGAGGGACGCCTCAAATCGGTGTAAGAAGACTGGTACCAGCAAGAAGCGACAACAACAAAGACATCAAAGACATATACAAAGGTATGCCCGTTGTGAGGTCACAACTCTCTTAAGAGGGGAGATCTGTCAGGGTTATGACCGATGACATATGTGTCATACATGTCATACGTGTCATACCTGTCATACATGTCATACCATGTCATGTCATGTCATGTCATATATTATGACAGTCGGTCATGTCATATATTATTATGACAGTCGACAGTATGGTCGATCATGACTGTACAGGTCGAGTCGCGTCATACATTTATGACAGTCGTCAGTACGGTCGACGATGACTGTACATGTCGCCAGATGATTATGTCATATCATCAGGCATCCCTGTCATCGAGAGTTCGTATGATTGAACTCGAAGATGGCAAAGTAAAGATACATCTTGGAAACAAACCAAGAACCATCTTTAGCTTTCAGCATGCGCAGAACTCGCATGTGCAGCATGAACGAACTAGTCGTTACTACCATGCTGGTCGTTCAACCTACGTCTCGGGTTCACAACCCAATGGCGGTACCATCTAAGATGATGGGTGACGTAGGTATAAAAGTGAGGAAGCGTTGTGCTTCAGCAGATCTTCTTACAGAGACTGCACTCGCAAACCCGCTCATCCGTTCACCTGCATTGCTGTCCAACTTTGCAGTGTTTCATTGTATATTGATAATATATTCACGGCGCTTGTATCTACAGCCGTATCAACAGTATACGAGATGCAGATGCGCGCACATAAAATGATCGTCAGCACATATGATTTCATCAAGTGCGACTGGACGTACATAATTTCATATAACAGCGCGCTCGCATTCGTATGCAACGTACATCAGCAATCAGCAGTATGCGACGTACATCAGCGATTTTTGCAAATGATCCCTTCGCACTGTTTACAATAACCAGCGCGTACAATGATTTTTAGCCTGTCAGCACGATATGCATTTTCCATGATTTCATCAGATGCGATGAACGCTCGATTTTAGCGCGTACGATTCCTGATGTGTCTACATGCAGTGAGACATACATATGTGTACGCGCGTCAAAACCATCTGCATAATGATTGTATACTTGCAGGGATGCTATGGACACATGATCGTTATGCTGTTGTGGATACATGATCGTTATACTGTTGTGGATACATACTCAACGTGACAGATCATGAATAATCATCAGCGTTCATGCTTATCAGAAGCATAGTAATGTGTGTGCGGAGATTTCAATGGTTACAGCATGCACATACACATATGCACACATACTCACTTGCAGTTCACCAACATGCAGTACATAAAGAGTGCATTCAGCATTTACCACATGTACATTATATGCTGAGTGACTGCAATACTGTGAATTGTGCATGATTTATCAATGCAACTTGACCACGATAACAGCTGTAGCATATATATATCAGTTTGATCACGTTAGCAACTGGTATACTAGCATCATGCTGTAATACATGAACATTGCATAAGCATATTGCAGTGCATGCTAAATTATATTAGAACCCATGATAGTATAAGGTGCCTGAAAGTAGTCTTAACACCATAACTAGCTTGTCATGTCCTGGTGGAGCCGAGATGCTCTTCAGATCACATGTACATTCTATGGTGGATTACTGGATGTGAAATCTATCCAGCAACTCATTTTGTAATGAGATTATTATGGAATTACAATAATCCCTAAACTTGATATATCATGTTAGATGTATTCAGTGCATGGTATGCTGACTATCTTACATGATGAATTGTCTAGGATATTGTAATATCCAGAACATATCCTACTGTAAAGTGTGTAAAAGTTAACACACACACACTGCATTGTATATATTAACATTCACTGATTCAAAGTGAATTGATTAATTTAAATATCTACTATGTGCATGATAATGTACATACCATTTTCCAAACACATGTGCGTGGAAAATGTCAGTGATTGCGATAGATAAGGGAGCAGGATAAGACAAGATGCTGTAGGGCTGGATGGAGTTATCTCCAGACCCGAAGGCAAGATACTGCACCCATTAAACAGCTGGTAACTGTTGGGTGCAGTCCACTCGTCATTCCACATATCATCGCTGGAGCGATATCAACAACTACGTTGCACATTGACAGTTGATTCAGATCTGATTAGTTCAAATGCATGCAACTCTCAGATCAGTATCTACATGACATCTGATATAGTTGTTAAGGACAAAACACACATACAAATGTGTTGTGTTAAATTGCTGTGATTGTATCAAGCGATGTCCTGATATGTTCTAAATAAGAAATATCATTTTGATAAATCTTAGAGCACAGACCTATGCTCAGAACAGATCATAGTTTGACAAATATCACTAAAGTGGATGTTCCTAACTGGATGTTCCCACTTAAGTTGATAACATATATATCAGGCATGTGGCACGGCTAGGTGGGCCCGGATTGCATAATCGATGAAAATGACATTTAGAAGTCGCAAGAAGTTTCAAGAAGTACTTAGTGGTTAAAAGAAATCATCTAGAGGCAATATTTTATATTTTTGATAATTGTAGTGGCCACAGGGCTGCTTACAGGTCGCGGACGGGCTGCCGTACATACATTGCATATCTTGCGGGCGCGTGAGATATGCAAATGATACGGGGAAGTTATTAGAAGTTGTGAGAAGTATCTAGAAGTCATCCGTAGGCAATGAGAAGCAAAATTTCACATCGGGACATATTCACGGGGTGCTGGGGAGCTAATTTCGTCTGTAAAATGGCTGCAAAGCAGAAATTGCATATCTTGCGGGCGCGTGAGATATGCAAATGATACGGGGAAGTTATTAGAAGTTGTGAGAAGTATCTAGAAGTCATCCGTAGGCAATGAGAAGCAAAATTTCACATCGGGACATATTCACGGGGTGCTGGGGAGCTAATTTCGTCTGTAAAATGGCTGCAAAGCAGAAATTGCATATCTTGCGGGCGCGTGAGATGTGCAAATGATACGGGGAAGTTATTAGAAGTTGTGAGAAGTATCTAGAAGTTATTACTAGGCATCGAGAAGTGATATTTCACATCGGGTCACATTCGCGGGGCGTTGGGGAGCTAATTTCGTCTGTAAACTGACTGCAAAACAGAAAATGCATGTCTCGTGGGCGCGTGAGATATGCAAATGATACGGTGAAGTTATTACAAGTTGTGAGAAGTATCTAGAAGTTATTATTAGGCATCGAGAAGTGATATTTCACATCGGGTCACATTCGCGGGGCGTTGGGGAGCTAATTTCGTCTGTAAGCTGACTGCAAAACAGAAAATGCATGTCTCGTGGGCGCGTGAGATATGCAAATGATACGGTGAAGTTATTACAAGTTGTGAGAAGTATCTAGAAGTTATTACTAGGCATCGAGAAATGATATTTCACATCGGGTCACATTCACGGGGCGTTGGGGGCTAATTTCGTCTGTAAACTGACTACAACATACTTTTACTTTGCCCTAATGATACGCATATTATTTGCAGTTGCAGGAGTCATGGGGCACTAGCCGTTGCCGGGTGGCGGGTGCTCAAATTCAAAGGTGGCTCAAATTCTGCAACTCCTCTATGGAGACGCCCGAGGCCCTACCCAAGTCCGAGGTATTCAATGGCTGGGTCTGCTGGAGTTGCTGGAGTTGCTGGAGCTGCTGGAGCTGTTGGAGCTGCTGGAGCTGCTGGAGCTGCTGGAGCTGTCGGGCCTGTGGTTGCTGAAGGAGCGTGGGCTGGGACTGCTGCAGAAGGGGTTGCAGCTGCTGGGTCTGCTGGAGCTGCTGGAGCTGCTGCAACTGCTGGAGCTGCTGGAGCTGCTGGAGCTGTTGCAACTGCTGGGGCTGCTGGAGCTGCTGGAGCTGTTGCAACTGCTGGGGCTGCTGGAGCTGCAAGAGCTGCAAGGGCTGCTGGAGCTGCTGGAGCTGTTGCAACTGCTGGGGCTGCTGGAGCTGCTGGAGCTGTTGCAACTGCTGGGGCTGCTGGAGCTGCTGGAGCTGTTGCAACTGCTGGGGCTGCTGAAGCTGCTGGAGCTGCTGCAGCTGCTGGAGCTGCTGGAGCTGTTGCAACTGCTGCGTCTGGGGTTGTTGCAGCAACAAGGGCTGGGGTTGCAGCGGTTGGAAGGCTTGCTGCAACAAGGGAGGCTGGGACGCTTCCTGTCCTACTTGCAGCATCGGCACCGCCTGAGGCACCGCCTGAGGTTGCTGCTGAGGGCTTTGCTGCTGGGGGGGGAGGGTTGGAGGTGCCTCGGCTGTCGGCGCGCTGGGCGCATCTTCCCCTGGGCTTGCCATGAAGTCCGCCACTTGGCGCTCCAAGGCCCGCTGCTGGCGTTCCTCAGACAGCTTCAGCTGCTGGGTGAAGTGCGCCTCCTGCTGCTTCAGCATCTTCTGGCTCGCCTCCTCCTGCCTCGCTAACACCGCCGTTAGCTCCTCCACCGTGATTCCCCTCACCGGTGGGGCCGCCTCGGTAACCTCCGACAGAGCGACAAGCGGTTGAGGGGGGGCCACCGTGCGGGTTGACGGCGCCGGCGCCGCGCCCCTCGTTGACGCACGCCCCGAGGCCGGCATGCTTCCGCTGCCAGCAGAGGATCTCCCCCTTTTTTGACCCTTTGCTGAAGTTTGCGGGTCACCGCCACCCGAGCTCAAGCCCCTACCAACCTTACCCGCCGGCTGCCGTATCCGCGGGAGGCTCGACCT
Organism: Cymbomonas tetramitiformis; assembly: GCA_001247695.2. Classification (NCBI taxonomy): domain Eukaryota; kingdom Viridiplantae; phylum Chlorophyta; class Pyramimonadophyceae; order Pyramimonadales; family Pyramimonadaceae; genus Cymbomonas; species Cymbomonas tetramitiformis. The sequence goes on from LGRX02033428.1 coordinate 68,003, forward strand.
CTCCGCCGGGTTTCCCTGGGAGTTGGCTCCCGCGAGTTGGCTCCTCAACTTCTTCCTCGGTGGGGTGCCGGCGGTATCCACGTCCTCGCCCTCGTCCACCGCCGGGACGGCAATCGCCGACGCACCACCCTGCGGCTCTGCAGTCGCACCCCCTCCCCACCGAGCAAGCATGTCCACGAAGACGTAGTCATCTTGCGTGTAGTGCGGCGAGGGGAAGATGTCACCCTGAAGATCCTTTGCCGTCAATTGCCTCACGATCGGAGGCAAAGAGACACCTGTGAAGAGCCCACAATCGGACGTCGAGCTTGTCAAAAAGAAATTGGGGGCTACCACTTAGACAAAAGCAATTTCACCGCAAGCATGCTCAGCACCCCCCGCAAGAGTACCGATTCACACAAACAAAGAGAATGCCGTACCGTTCTGCAAGCCGTAGTGCTTGTGCAGCTTGATGAGCTTCGGGAAGAAGATTCTCGCGCACTCGTACACGATGTCCGACCCCTCTTCAGTCTTGAAGTGGGCGGCACCACGGGCCTTATCCGTGCTCCCCTGGTTGAGCCGGTTCATCCTGAAGATGTGCGTAAGGTGCGGGGTGGCGTATTTGCCGTGGATTGGCCCACCGCATATGGTGAACCACCCACGGTCTTTCACGTGCAAGATCGTCCCCACAATATACGCGCCCTTGTATACTTGCCCTTGGTGATACACGACGGATCCCCTCTCGAAACGCCCCTTGGACTTTTCCATGTACCCCTCCTTCCCATGCACCCCATCCCCCGCCACGTACACCACCGGTGCTAACTGCGGCAGATCACGGTGATGCACCCAACGGGGATAAAAAGCAACACGTTGCTCCAACGTGGCCTTCGCCCACCCCGGCCAATCCGCGGCAGCGGGCGCCTTCGCGACCACCTCCGCCGGTGCGGGCTCTCCCGCCGCGGGGCTCCCCGTGATTGGGGGCGGAGCGACTACCACCTCCGCCGGTGCGGGCTCTCCCGCCGCGGGACCCTTTGTGATTGCGGCATCCTCCACCACCACCTCCGCAGGTGCGGGCTCTCCCGCCGCGGGGCTCCCCGTGATTGGGGGCGGAGCCAACACCACCTCCGCCGGTGCGGGCTCTCCCGCCGCGGGACCCTTTGCGATTGCGGCATCCTCCACGACCACCTCCGCACGTGCGGGCTCTCCCGCCGCGGGGCTCCCCGTGATTGGGGGCGGAGCCAACACCACCTCCCCCGGTGCGGGCTCTCCCGCCGCGGGACCCTTTGCGATTGCGGCATCCTCCACGACCACCTCCGCACGTGCGGGCTCTCCCGCCGCGGGGCTCCCCGTGATTGGGGGCGGAGCCAACACCACCTCCCCCGGTGCGGGCTCTCCCGCCGCGGGACCCTTTGCGATTGCGGCATCCTCCACGACCACCTCCGCACGTGCGGGCTCTCCCGCCGCGAGAACCTCCGTGCTCGTGGGGGCGGGAGCGTCCGCGGGTTGCTCCGCTCCCCACGGCGCTTCCACATCCCCCTCACCAACCACGGGGGTGTGGCCGCTTGAAGGGGCGGTGGCCATTGCTTGAGCGCGCCTTCCAGCAGCAGGGCGCCTACTTTTGAGAGCGGCAGTCCTTTCGCAGCGTCCTTCTCCGCTTGCGAGGTTGGGTAGACCGTGCGCTTCGCCATGCACTCCGGTCTACCACAATTGTTCGGCTCCTCGATGCCTTTGCCTAGAAGGCAGACGTTGTGGTAGAAGTCACCGCAGTGCGAGCACTTGTGTACTCCACGTCCATCGTCTTCCTGGCAGATGAAGCAGCAGACTTCAGGTGCTGGCGGAGGGGGTGAGGGCGGAGGCAGCACGTCGCGCCCGCCTAATTCATACCACACCAAAACCATGCGCGTTTACACAAGCAGGGTTTCGGGCATTATCCATACGCATAACTATAGGCTCTACCAACATGTGATTCGAAAAGGTGCTCACCATCTTCTTGCCCTGTATAGCATCTATCGTATGCTATTGTCAGGGCATGATCGAAAGCATTCCAATCTAATGCTTTCCTCACGGCGGTCTTCGGACCTGGCAGCTCCCCCAGTCGTTTCGTCGCCTCCGTGTCGTGCATGTTCACGACAGGGGGCTCCGATCTTCCTCCGCCAGGCTCCTCCACGCATTCCTCGCGACCGCAGTTGAACAAATCCCTCTTTAGGCCTCTTGCCTCTTGACACTTAGGGTGGTAGCGAATCCCGCACACCGTGCATCGCGTAACGAAAGCCCCCTTTTTACAATAGCAGCACCTATCTTCTGCCAGTACCCCTTTGCATTCGCCACACTGCACCGCCGGATACTGTTTATTCGCACAGCTAAAGTGAAAGCTCCTATTGCAAACCCTACAAGTCTGCGCTGGAGCTACTTTACTGTCGCATCCAACGACATGGCAGCGGTGGTATTCATGGGCCTTTTGGGAACCTCTCGACCCACGGGTTCTGACGGGCGCGGTGTTTCCGCCTCGGTTTCTTGAGGTCATTGCAGTTTCCGAAGTGCTAGCTCTAAGAAGTGTTCTTCAAGAATGGCTTCCGCTCGCTTGCACCAACTGGGGCGCTGAGACGCAGTAACTGTGCATGCATGTGTGACGTCAGCTCGGTATAAATCGAGGACAAAACCGCCCAAGCATTTCTCGTACGTCGATGGATCCGGATCGGATCCGACATACGAGAAAAGTTCATGCACGTTTGACGTCAGCTCAGTATAAATCGAGGACAAAACCGCCCAAGCATTTCTCGTACGTCGATGGATCGAGGATCGGATCCGACATACGAGAAAAGTTCATGCACGTTTGACGTCAGCTCAGTATAAATCGAGGACAAAACCGCCCAAGCATTTCTCGTACGTCGATGGATCTGGGATCGGATCCGACATACGAGAAATGTTTATGCACGTTTGACGTCAGCTCAGTATAAATCGAGGACAAAACCGCCCAAGCATTTCTCGTACGTCGATGGATCTGGGATCGGATCCGACATACGAGAAAAGTTTATGCACGTTTGACGTCAGCTCATTATAAATCGAGGACAAAACCGCCCAAGCATTTCTCGTACGTCGATGGATCTGGGATCGGATCCGACATACGAGAAATGTTCATGCACGTTTGACGTCAGCTTATTATAAATCGAGGACAAAACCGCCCAAGCATTTCTCGTACGTCGATGGATCTGGGATCGGATCCGACATACGAGAAATGTTCATGCACGTGTCACGTCAGCTCAGTATGAATCGAGGACAAAACCGCCCAAGCATTTCGTGGAAGTAAGTATGTGAAAATGCTTGCTGAGAAAGACAAACTTGTATATATTACTATGGATATGCATACGCGATATGTCTTGGAATCGGAGCAAACGGTGTAGGAGGGCGCGAATATGGGTGGCAGCACGAAACGGCGCCCCAATCCCACAAGCTTTAACGGTATGAATATCTACACCCCGAAACGTGTGTACAAAAGACATGTGATTGTGCTGCTGTGAGACTTCGCGTCAAGGAAGGGTTTACGTGTGTCTTACTAGATTGTTTGGTGACAGGGACGCATATCGGGGAAGGGTTATTGAACGTCACGCTCGTGCGGGATCAACGATCGTGGCTATTTGGGGTGTTATGTACGACTCTCCACATTACGCTGCTTGCAGTGAGCGTTTTTTTGGCGTTGTGTGGCTCCGACGCTGCCTACAATCCGGGACCGAATTGGGATATTCCTCCCGTTCTTATAGACTTGTTACCCCTTCTCGTAGAGGTTGGAGATTCCGCTCGCATTATACCTCTTGGAGTGTGGCCCCTGAAAGATGATGATATGGATACGCTTGAGACGTTGGTGGGGAAGATAGATTTGTTGTGCGAGGCCTGGACATCAGCAAAAGGAGAAGGTGATATTAATCACGCTCACTCAGAGGAGGTTTGTGACGATGTGGAAATGTCAGACGAGTTGGAAGGTGGGCATGAGGAAACTTACGAACGTCCTAGAGGTCAATTGCCGCAAGTAAGTGACGGTTTTGAGGAGTTGACGCGCGGGAATAAGGGTTGGTGGGTCGAGAAGATGCGAACGGCATTTGGGAGAAGCCCTCACCGCATTGCGGGTGCGGTGAGGGCGTATATCGAGTCCCTTCCGGCGGGCTTGAGTTCGAAGGTGCACAAGGAGTGCAATGCGGCATTGGTGTCGTTAGGTGACCGGCGCGAGGAGACAGTGAAGAATTGTGTTGTGGCGAATTTGAGGGACGCGTTATCACGCTTAGCACGACGAAACACACGTGCGAACGTTAATCTAACGAGGGGGATAGCGGCTGCGGCATTTGGGAGCAACTTGGCCGAGGATAACTTGGTGCGTACGGCTTGCACGATGCTTGGTGTGCATCAACGCGTTGGAACGCTTGGGGTGGTCGGAAATTCAAACTTGAGGGAGGGGGCACACATGGGAACTGAGGAGAGAGGGCGTCGTGGCCTTTGGGAGGGCGTGATGCTTGCGGAACGGAGATTGTCTACCCGATGCTTGACAATGGCGACTTGTGCTCTTATTAGAGCTTTTTGGTTGCACCCGGACAACACTCGAGTTAGTCCTTGCAAAAAGGACGTCGTGTTGGCACGTGACCCCAACACCGGTGCTTTGAGAACACCGAGGGAGTTCGTGAGCAAACATTGGTTGGAAGCCTCTCAACTAGTAATATATAGGAGGTTTCAAGCCAAGTACCCCGCTCTCAAGATTGGGCAACGTTCCTTTGAGAAGCAAGGGGTGTGCAAGCCGCACAATGTTGTGCGGCTGCGAAGGAAGGACAACATATCTTGTTGTTGTAGGTACCACGAAGACATGAGAATGGTCCTTGAGGGCTTTGACAAGGCCCGAGAGGCGGTGCATTCACCGTGTGCGTGCACTTCGGCGACATGTTGCCCACGGGTTCGAAGGACACCTGAGCATAGGCGAAAGGCGGTGGGGAACACGGGAATGGTTTGCACTATTGCAAAGGCGGGGAGGTCGACCTCAACTTTCGCCGAGAGCTTGTTGTGTCCGCGGGTGGGGGATAAGCATGCCATGGAGTGCTTGAGAGGGAGGTGCGAGAAGTGTGGCGGCTTGGCCAACTTCAAAGTGTGTGACAGTGAGGTGCAGCATGAGGCGCAAGTGCCGTGGTCTTGTTACGAGACTTGCGGCACAGGACAGATGGACGAGGATGGTAAGGAGATTCGGCGACTGCAGTTTGTGCAGAAGAAGACGAAGCTGGCCGCCTTGATCGCCAAGTTGCAGGCGCTGTTGCTGGGGCACGAGCCGGGGGCTTCGCCAAACTGTCAGTGCAAGGGGAACTTCTTAGTGAATAGCGCGACCGCAGGGCAACCGGAGGCATGGGCGTGGAAGAAGTTGGAAGGCTGCGGGGATTGCGCGTTTCTGCGGCCATATGCATATCACACTTTCATGGCATTACACCAGCAGCGGCAGTTTCAGACGTGCGTCAGGGATTTGCCACTGGGACATGCGGTGTTCTTGTTTGACTTCTCGGAGAATCATTCATTGAACATTCCTCGAGAAGTGCAAAGTCTGCATTGGGTGGTGAAGCAGGCGACCATATTAGTCTGCGTGGTGTGGAGACATGCGTGTATGGCCGTGGATGGGGTGGAATCAACCGCGGAGAACCCAGTGCTGGTGAAGGATTACGTGTACTTGTTGAGCGATGACCGGAAGCACGATCACCGCTTCATTCAGTACATGCGGGAGTTGATCATCAGAGACTACTTCATCGGGAGGGGGATCGCAAAGCCCTTGTTTATCCACGAGTGGGCAGATGGTTGTGCGGGACAAAATAAGTGCGCGGCAGGGTTTGCGGATGTGGCGAATAGCAAATACGAGTGGTCATTAGGTGTACCTTGCCAACGGAACTTCTTTGAGACGGCGCATGCCAAGGGGGAGCAGGATGGGGCGGGGGCGCATGTCAAGCACGCAGCGGCGGTGGCGGTCATATCAGAGGGTGACAAGTGGTATGCCCGCATCAATTGCGCTGCAGACCTGCATGCGTTCTGTTGCGAGAGATTGAGCCGACGTGCGGATAGCAGTTACGCCAAGGCAAGAGCGAGCTTCAATCAACGGTTTTTTTACTTGGTACCAGAGGACGCACTGCACGAGGAGGCGGGAGGATTGCATGCGGTGGATCACAATGCTGGTGCAGCATACCAGGCGGTGGATGGGACGCAGCGCTTGCATTCTGTAAGGGGGGGGGAGGGCGAGGGGAAGTTGATGGTACGTGAGCGTACATGCTATTGTGTGAATTGTTATGCGGAGTGTGTGCGCTCCATTCCGGACTCGGAGGGATGCTTGGAGACATCCCACGTGGATGCGTGGAGAGATGTGGAGTTGCGGCCGGCTACGGGCGCGGCCGCCGTGAGGATTCGCGGCATGGTGGAGGAGTATGCGGCGGGTGTGAGTGTAGCCGTGCGGCGTGGTAGCATCATGGCGGTGAAGAAGGATCCTACGGACGCATCACATGCCTACTACTTGGTGAAGGCGCTGTCTGGTGTCACGGAGGTCGGCGGGAGGATCCGCCGTGATGACTATAGACAGACATTTGCTCCTGGAGACTCGGTGATTTCGGGGAGATACTTTGAGTGGACGGATCCAAACGTGCGAGATACATACACCTTAGATACTAGCAAGAAGTGCTTGATTCCGTGTGAAGCCGTACTAGCATGTGATGTTCGCCTAGTTAAGAGGGGGGATGTGCACATGCTACCCCTGAGGGAGCATCAGCGGTTGTTGGCACTTCTGTGAGATTCTAGTGTTATGTAGATGTATATATTGTATATATTGTAGGTACGGCCATGTTGCGGTGTATATTGTTATGACTTGCACATACTTGGAATAACTTCTCCGTATCACGTGCTACATCTCACGCACCCGCAATATATGCAATTTCTGCTTTGCAGCCCTTTTTACAGACGAAATTAGCTCCCCAGCACCCCGTGAATATGACCCGATGTGAAATTTCGCTTCTCATTGCCTAGGTATGACCTCTAAATACTTCTCACAACTTCTAATAACTTCACCGTATCACGTGCAACATCTCACGCGCCCACGAGACATGCATTTTCTGTTGTTGCAGTCAGTTTACAGACGAAATTAGCCCCCCAACGCCCCGTGAATGTGACCCGATGTGAAATATCACTTCTCGATGCCTAGTAATAACTTCTAGATACTTCTCACAACTTCTAATAACTTCACCGTATCATTTGCATATCTCACGCGTCCACGAGACATGCATTTTCTGTTTTGCAGTCAGTTTACAGACGAAATTAGCTCCCCAACGCCCCGCGAATGTGACCCGATGTGAAATATCACTTCTCGATGCCTAGTAATAACTTCTAGATACTTCTCACAACTTCTAATAACTTCACCGTATCATTTGCATATCTCACGCGCCCACGAGACATGCATTTTCTGTTTTGCAGTCAGTTTACAGACGAAATTAGCTCCCCAACGCCCCGCGAATGTGACCCGATGTGAAATATCACTTCTCGATGCCTAGTAATAACTTCTAGATACTTCTCATAACTTCTAATAACTTCACCGTATCATTTGCATATCTCACGCGCCCACGAGACATGTTTTTTCTGTTTTGCAGTCATTTTACAGACGAAATTAGCTCCCCAGCACCCCGTGAATATGGCCCGATGTGAAATTCCGCTTCACACTGCCTAGGGATGACCTCCAAATAATTCTCACCAACTCTAGTAACTTCCCCGTATCACTCACATATCTCACGCGCCCGCAAGATATGCAATTTCTGTACCGCAGCCCTTCTGCGACCCGTTAGCAGCCTGGTGGCCACCGCGGTGATCAAAAATGTGAAATATTGCCTTTGAATGATTTCTTTTAACAACTAAGTACTTCCTGAAACTTCTTGCGACTTCTAAATGCCATTTTCATCGATTATGCAATTTATAGTGCAAGGCCGTCCACCTAGCCGTGCTACATGCCATCACCAGAATGTACATTTACTGCTATGGGTTTAAATCAGTAAAACCCAGAAATGCTATCAACCATAGATGTTGATATACAGCACAATTCACTTATTTGCCATGAAATTTATCATGTGCCAAAGTGAAGTTTATTGCAGTGATTCTGTACTTTACATTCCACATACACACTGAGATATGTCACCGAGGCAATATATCAGATAGCCGAAAAAGCTGTAAAATGGGTAAAAATGCTCCACGCATGATTTCAAAATGAAAAATGTGTGCCCATTTTATTTTAAATTATGATTCTATACCTATTCAGGTATCAGAAAAACATAATGACCATGGTCATATCTCGTGTAACACCCTAGATATTAGGTGTGTAATATATAGGGGTATACATGTTGGCTGTAACAAAATACGTAAAAATGCTCCACGCATGATTACAAAATGAAAAATGTGTGTGGATTTTTTTTGCTGATCTGATTATTCAGCTATATCTGAATATTCCCTGATTTATACAGCACTTGTAACACCCTGTAACACCCCTAAAATTAAATGTGTGTCTCAGGGGTGTAACGTACCCTCTGAAAACCACCTTACATTTATTTAGGTATTAAATGCAGTTTTGCTTAAAAACCTTTGCAAAAAAAATATACTGCTTATTTTTTTCCTATTTTAGGGTTACAGATACCACTGTAACATTACATGCCCTAAAATGCTACTATAATTTCGATAAACTTCGCATTTAGCATTAACATATCATGCTGTTTTCGACACAGACATGATTATATATCGGGCAACAACCCAAGAACTGTTGGGCAACAACCCTAGAACTGTATGAGCTGCTTCCTACAAGGATTGCAAGCTATAAGCTATAAACTGTAAACTATACGCTATGAAATATATAAGCAACTGACTGCCTATATGTTCACACTTCCTCAAAGGGGGAAGAAGGTGGATAGGATTACACACATATCCATTTCTTATTCCGATCTGGTGATTTCTGATGGATTGCTTTTGATAAAATCACTGCATCCACAAGTAACGTTGAAATCTGTACAACGTTAAATCCACCATCACTAATAAAGTGTAAACTCGGATGGGAAACTAAATCCCAATGACTATAAGTTGACTCTTGCTCAGCATTTACATTCTCGAGTAAGTTTGGAATGCTGAACTATATACATAACATATAACCTGATACCATGCTTAATTGCATTTCCTGGATCAGAAGATGATAGTTATATAATGTATATATATATATATCCCACCTGATATACTTTGGCACTATAGCCGTACATAAGAGTGGGACGGACAAGTGCATCGCTGTAAGACTGGTTGATATAGTCCCAGTGCTGAAGGCAGAATTTGGCACCCGAATAACAGCTGATAACTGTTGGTGACCACCATGCAAGACCTTCCAAGCGAAACTACTTTGTCCTGAGATGCAAGTGAATTGTTCATAATATGTTGACATCACATAAAAGCATTCTGATAAAAACCCTATATATTCACATGAGTTGTCATCACTACAATGACATGGGTTTTTGAATCGTCGAAATGAGTATAACTCCGATGAATTCATTAGTACAGAATAAGCTGTTGGGATTATTCCTCCGGCTGGATTTCAATCATTCACAATCCCTGTACATTCCGGTGACAAAATATTGCACTGGACTGATCACCACACTTGGTATAATCTGTGATATATAAGTCACCAGAGAAAGCATTGCAATCAGCACAATGCTGTCTAGACTCACAAAGATGAGTAACAAATATTCTCAGATGTAATAATTAGAGGCACAATGTGACCTACGCTAAAATCGCGTATGCTCGGGCACTGTATTGTGACTTGCGCTAAGATCGTGTATGCATGGACACAACATGACTCGTGCCAATGACGTGGACATATATATTTTATGCCACGACATTACATCTGAAATCAATCAATCACTCAGAGAGAAGGTGTTGACATCAGTATAGCACCATTATACATATAGTCATGAGGATTTTAAAGAAGACATAATCTCTCCGATATTGACAAACATGGTACATATATACATATTACCATGCTCTCTAATCACATATCTGATATCCCACAGCATACAATGTTGGTAATAGCAAACCACTTCGCTGCTGGAGGGTAGTGTTGTATATATACAGCACATGCATGGGCACTATATGACCCACGCTGATGACGTGGATTCGGGCTGCATCCCAATAACTGCAATGCACCTTAGGTGCAATGGGCTGCAACCCGAGAACTGCTATCCAGCTTCATAGTAAGCTATCACGTCATCACATAGAGGTCGGACCTCTGTTGTATTTGAACGGCGCTTGACAACCGCCTAGCAATACACTTCCTTGAGGGGGGAAGATGGTAAGCTAAAAATACAACTAAAAACCAACTAAATAATAAAGACAAATAATAAAGACAAATAATAAAACAAATATAAGTTGCATCATTGTTTTTGTTTTAGTAAGCCTGACTATATATAGTCAAACCATGCAGAACTCCATTAAGCTGACACATATATGTATCAAACATTTCTAAGGTCATCAGCCATGACATACATATGAGCTTGATTTTGAAAACCTAGACATTGTATACATCCAGTCTAACATGTATCCAAACAAGAATTGTATATTGACACGGTGCAAGCACTATAGCCTCTTCCACCGATGATCATTAAAAAGGGCAACCATTCTTGATATTTCATACATATCATCTGATTGTATCATTCAAGGTGTCAAGAGTACTCAATGCAATATGCAGGCTACAGCCTGAGTACAACACCTAGAAAGGTCAAAGCCACTGAGCTAACCAATGTAGCATAAATGCTAGCTGCCTTTAAGGCTATACAATAAGCCTATTGCCCTTATGTCTTGATATGTATCCGTGTATTGGCATCTCTTTGAGGTAATTATGCCTACTGAATGAGCCATACCAACCATCTTGTCTTCATTGATCATTACATATCTGATTATATCGCCATTGAGCAATGCCTATTCTGTGAGATTATATATCACGAGGCATTTCATTAGTGCACATTAAACAATTGAAGTGCAACAAAGATCATCAGCTCTGCATCATACCAAAAGGTTGAGTTATTGTCAATTGATTTTTCAGACACCATTTCTCAGAGGTCTATTCATCATGAAAGACTGTGCAATCATGGCTATTCAGCCTCCGACATAGCTAACATAGCTATTTAGCTTATGACCCAACCGTTGTTAAGCAGCCTCCACGCCATATGGCTGAAAAATGGCAAGCAATCTCTTCGGTCATTCTTGGGCATAGAGCAATCAAGCACAGCCAATCCAGGATGTTTATCCCGAAATTCTCCAAGAGTTATTCATGTTTTTCATGTGTCATATGAAAACAGCTAATACCGCCTATGATGGGAATTATCTCCTTCAGCGAGGGGAAGTGGTTATGCTGTAAAGTTGACCAATCTGATCATCATAAAAGTGACAGATTTGAGAAAATCGATTGAAACTTGTATTGAAAATTACTATTCTTTACAATGAGGTATTGCACCTAAGGAAATAAAGGTTTCATCGTCGGAAATAGGAAAAGACTTTTACATTGACTCTAGTTCCTGAATCCAGAATCGCATAGAAAAAATGTTCTATTCTGTGCATATAGAAAGTACATTAGATTCAAATTCTGAGCATGCAAGTGGACTTGAATTCACTCGGGTTTGTACTAAGTTGCAATTGTCCAAAGTTTTTTCTGACATCATTACTTATTTGTGGAATAGCATACAATGGTATAAACCATCCACATATAGATTGACACCATATTTGCAATTTCATAACATTTTGGCACATAAGACAAGCATGCTTCATTGAGGAATAAAGACTCTTTGAAAGCTCATTCGGGAATGTTCATAAATTTGTTGCCTCTACCATTAGGCCACGAAGTCTTGGGAAAAGCCATGGCGGAACTCGAACCCGCAATCTGCAGCTGGTTTCCAAGCGCAGTTCATCCTCATTCTGGAAAGTGACAGAAATTTTATAGTCATAAAACAAGTCACAATTCTATCGGATTGAAATGACACATTCATCATTCATACTTCTTTATCATAACAAGTCTCTGAATAGTGTTTGCCCAAAAATAAAATGGGCACCATTGAGATAAGTGATAATGTGCTGAAGAATATACACATATCACTAGACAATGCCATGTTCTATTCATAATGAAATGACATGTCAGCCATCCATCAACTACGAAAATACAATTCGTAGTAAGTTGTTGTCATTACGGACACTTCTTGATTGACTCTCTATTAGCTTCGATACCAAAGTTAACTTCAGTACCATCACTGATTTCATTGTTCATTATGACAATCATTATCCAGAAACATTGTCTAAGTTGGGCACACTATAGTGACCCTGAACTGACAATGTATGTGGGCTGCAACCCAACGACTGTATTTGACATCATCTGGCATTTGCCACATTCAAAATCGTCAGGCATATTGCCAATATGACGTAGAGAGAATCAATGTTCAAATTGACATTGTTACCTCTAAAGCATTCGATGAGTAATCTCAGCCTGATTCTCTATCAAACCATTTTTTACATAACATAATGATTGAATAACATCCTCCATCACCATCTGATTGGTTTGATACATCTCTTTTTACGAGGGGGAGGAAGAGTATAGATTCATTCATTTTCATACAGCTGCCACAAATTGATTTACATCATTGTGATTTTGCTTGGAAGATTAAAAATCTTATCAAAAGTTCCAGCATCTGTGTATAGCAGCCATGAAGTTGATGACACGGTACATCATGCCGATTGAAACATCAAATGAAGTCTTATTTGACTTATTGACACATAAAGTTCATTATGAAGAAATCATAGATGCATATTTCTCCGGCTCTATCATATTATAGGGGCACTGACATAGGAGAACGATGGTTTTTCAAATGTAAATAAGCTATATTATAAGCTTACGACCATCACTTTGACGTCAATAGCCTGAGATGCTGATTGTCGAAATTCAAGAGTTGAAGGATTCGTTGAATCAACCTCGATTCATGTGTTTTGATTCATAAATTGTTGATCCATGGTTTCTCCCCAAATCTAGAGAAGCTGGCACACAAGTTGTTGCCAATGTCTTAAGGAAAGCATCTGAGCAAAGGATTGCCAGTTGTGCCATTAGGCATCGAATACCATGAACAACAAAGCCGAGTGAGTAAATCCGCCACTCTAGCTATTTGCCCGTCATTCCTTCCAGGTTCATGACAAGAGACAATTCATCAAAGTCATACACCAATGCATAAGTCACATGCATGGTTGCACAGTTTGTATCCGAATGCCATTCCATCAAGGTTAAGCATCTTGACAGTAACTCTGGCCAACCAAAAGCCTTTCCTTCGGATATCTTGAGCATTCTCATTTCCAGCTCCATTATGGACTAGGAAGCATCATGACTGTGCCTCGCCAAGACGCTAAACCTCAAACCCGCACACTTGAGGCGAGCCTTATGAGACAGTGACCTTTGGCTTGTGGGGCGTCAACCCCTTATCAAATCCTGAACATTTGTTAACACCTGGATAAATTTATCATGATGCAACTTAAGTGGGATTATAAGTTCCACATAATCATATTGTCTACGTATGCTGAAGGCATAACTGCCGCATATGATCACAATAGGTCGCAGCTTCTATAACATTATGGCTTCTGAGTCAAAAGCTGATAGCCAATGACTTTTTGCCAAAAATTGCCGACCATATAATAATCAGGCCGTGGAAACATGTACCCAAGAGGTTTTCGTCCATCGGACACATATATATATATCAGGGCTGCATCCCAAGAACTGCAGGGCTGCATCCCAAGAACTGCGATGCGCCTTCGGTGCAATGGGCTGCAACCCGAGAACTGCAGGGTTATATCCCTAACATTTTTACCCTGCATCAAATTGATATGACAGGAGCAGGAATTGATCCTTCCTTGCTAAGGTGTAGTGAGCCTTGTATAAATCATACCCTTACACAGATACGCATATGCGGGTACCAATATCTGTGAAAAACTGCTAATGCTACCTTTGCCAGCCGTGGTTTGTCATCGGACTTTTGGCCAATCATCCGCAGCTACCGGAGATTGAGGTAGACGGAGTTGTGATCCTGAGTTGTGCTTGACAAACATAACTAAACAAATTTCACATTAGTACGTGGCGAATCCATTCTCACTCATCGCGATAGATGTTCGTCAAAGCGCGCGTACCGGACCGAAAAAAAAAAAGGAGTTTGGCAGGCGGGTGAGGATTTAAAGTGGACTTATAAAGACCCTCCGATATCTCGTAAGCAGGGCCTCCTCCGCTGCATTAAAAAGAAGCCATTTCGAAATGTTCGGAAGGGGCTCTCCATAGTATTCCTGTGAACTTCGGGGGAGTAAGCTCTCTGAAGGGAGGAAGAGGTGGATGCATTATAGCCGAGAATCGTTCGTTAAATCGTCGATCATCGAGTGTCGACGGCAAGCGCAAATAACTATCCGTAACGTAAACCTCGGAAGATACCTTGAAACGTCACTCTGAACTACGATACGCAATTCATGGGGGCTACATCCTAAGAACTGTAGGGCTAAAATGCCTAAGGTGAGGGACTAAAGTGGACTCAGTTCCCCCCAATAACCTAAAAACACCATGAGGGACGCCTCAAATCGGTGTAAGAAGACTGGTACCAGCAAGAAGCGACAACAACAAAGACATCATAGACATATACAAAGGTATGCCCGTTGTGAGGTCACAACTCTTTTAAGAGGGGAGATGGTGTTAGGGTCATGACCGATGACATACATGTCATACATGTCATACGTGTCATACCTGTCAGACATGTCATATCATGTCATGTCATGTCATGTCGGTCATGTCATATATTATTATGACAGTCGGTCGCGTCATATATTATTATGACAGTCGACAGTATGGTCGACCATGACTGTACATGTCGAGTCGTGTCATATATTATTATGACAGTCGTCAGTACGGTCGACCATGACTGTACATGTCGAGTCGTGTCATATATTATTATGACAGTCGTCAGTACGGTCGACGATGACTGTACATGTCGCCAGATGATAATGTCACATCATCTGGCATCCCTGTCATCGAGAGTTCGTACGTCGAACTCGAAGATGGCAAAGCAAAGATACATCTTGAATACAAACAAGAACCATCTTGGCTTTTAAGCATGTGCGGAACACGCATGCACAGTATGAACGAACTAGTCGTTATTACAATACTGGTCGTTCAACCTACGTCTCGGGTTCACAACCCAATGGCGGTACCATCTAAGATGATGGGAGACGTATGGTACAAAAGTGAGGAAGCGTTGTGCTTCAGCAGATCTTCTTACAGAGACTGCACTCACAACCCGCTATTACGTACACTCGCATTGCTGTCCAACTTTGCAGTGTTTATTTGTATATTGATAATATATTCACGGCGCCTGTTTATCCCGCCGTATCAAATTTAGAATAAGTTTTCATGATTTTAGAATAACCCGTTTTCATGTTGAATTTAGAATAAGTTTTCTTGATGTCATCCGGCTATGACCGGTGGTCCTTTTCACGACTCGTGTTCAAATAATGTGCACACAGGTCAAACGCTCTCGTTCACGGGGGACTAGATATCCAGTACTGCCCCCTGTATGACATTCCTCGATGCATGTGACAGACGCCGACTGCATCATTCGGCTCGAGACCGCGAGTCACAGCGATAGAGACCGCGAGCCACGTGTTAGAGTACTCGAGCATTACCGTAGCCGTACTCGTACAGCTTTACACAGCGCACGTAGCATAAGCTACTTAGAGTTCTTAGACTCTCTTACTCTCATATGTTATATATTTTACAGACCTATATCACCCGTTTCAGCCTCATATTTTTGCGTACAACGATAATATTAAAACACTGATACACAGAATATTATACCCTGTATGTGTTTCAAACTATCTATAGGTTATGTTTGACCCGACGACGCACCACTGCAATTTCTGATCACACTCCGGATTACCACACTCTGTGAGCCAGCAGCTGCCTCCACACCGCCCCTGGGACACAGTGCCGATGAGGCCCTTGTGGGCACGCCCACCGATCACACCGTCTATACTGACGGTGCAACCGCCGCCGACACCCCTACATCTCTCAGCACAGCTCTCGAGGCCGACACTACAGTGGCCCTATGTTCGGATAAACGTGACCTCCCCCGACGTAATTTACGCGTAAACACGTGTTTCCAAGGTTTTGAGATTTACGCGTAATGCGTAATGCATTATGTAGCGAAATAGCATTACCGTACAACCGGGACATAATCGTACAATAAACCCTATAATATCGACATTTCTTATTACTTATCTACGGTAGTTATGTGCCGTAACTTACACACAAGACACAACTTAGGCCCCCTACGTGCCTCGACATAGAACATACGGAAGCACACAAGTTCTCCCTACAAATTTAGGAATCGTAGGTAGGGCCATGTTTGCCTTGTATCTACCTTGTGTCTGGATGGCCAAAAACCACGACCAGACATGGCCATGTTTAGTCAGTTTTTCCGCGGCGCAACACCACTCAAGTAGGGCCATGTTTGGTCGTGGTTTTTGGCCTTACTTACCCCTTACTTACCTTGTACCTACTCAATGTCTAACGCACCATACGTACGCCCGTGAATGCATGAATCACTTAGACATTGGGTAGATACAAGGTAAGTATGGCCATGTCTATACATAAACAAGGGTAAGTAGGGCCCTATCTATCATGTATCTATACTCAAGTACTGGGTAAGTATGGCCATGTCTATACATAAACAAGGGTAAGTAGGGCCCTACCTATCATGTATCTGTACTCAAGTACAGGGTAAGTATGGCCATGTCTATACATAAACAAGGGTAAGTAGGGCCCTACCTA
>LGRX02033429.1:0-76422 GCA_001247695.2 Cymbomonas tetramitiformis
GAGGCCTATCGATTACAACAGACCCCTCATATTGTACACCGATTGGAGCACCTATGGCATTGGCGCAGTGCTGGGCCAGAAGGACGATGATGGAAAGGAGTACATTTGTATGGCAATCAGCCGATCTCTGAGTAAAACGGAGAGACAGTACGCCAGCTTCAAAGGGGAGATGCTCGCAGTGGTATGGGCAGTGCGCACACTGAGGCAGTACTTGCATGGAGTCCACTTCACTTTGGTGACCGACCACTCACCGCTCACCACCCTGATGGAGAAGGCCGATCTCCAAGGGCAACACCTACGCTGGGCAATCAGTTTGCAGGAGTTCGACTTCACTGTGAAGTATCGTCCAGGCGCCAAGAACAGCAACGCTGACGTGCCGTCTCGCTACCCACTGCCATCCACGACGGATGAGACTGGAGCGAGGCATGAAAGGGAGAAGGCGACTGCGTTACACGCAGGCGTGGGGGAAGTTCACGCGAAGGACTTCGGTGACCACTTGTGCTTTATGTTGGCTGGGGATACCTTCCCAGGGGAAGAGGCCACGCCAGAGGTGCAGGTTACCAACTATTGCAGGATGGCTGCCATGGAGCAGCTGGGCACAGGACCAGTGCATCGTTTGTTCGATTTGCACTACCACGAGGAATTAGAATGCAATCATGGGGACATGTTCGACACTGACTTGCCCGCGCTGGTGACCGACTCTGGAAGGTTAGCCAGAGCAGCTTGGAAGGCGCTGAGCCTGGTTAGGCCGACGCGAGGTACGCACGGCGAGGGAAGCCCTGCTGTGTACAGCAATGAGTACTTTGAAGGTGAGCGCATCCTGAAGCCCGAGAAGGTCGACACCAGGGTGCTGGGCAGCCGATTCTTCTCGCAAGCTCGGCAGGAAGGCGTGGTATGCTACGAGCCATGTGGAGGCCTATGTGCTGGGCTAGAAATGTTGCTCCGCAGTGGGATGAAGGTGGATCGCTACCTGTATCAGGACATATCCCCGAGCAGTCGGACAGTTGCCAGAGCCAGGTGCACGGCATTGCTAAGACGATACCCTGACCTCATCTCGCCCCATGCAATAGAGCTTGGGGCTTTACCCCAAGATCTGCGCGAGACCACCAGCGCCGACTTCATACGAGCGGGAGCTCTTCAAGGACGCCAGTGGGTCATGGTATGTGGGTTCCCATGTCAGGATCTCTCCCCTGCTGGAACACTCACAGGCCTGGATGGCAGGCACAGCAAATTATTTTATGAAGTGGTCAGGCTTCTGTCCACACTCCAGCAGCTGCAGCGGCAGAGGCCTCCGGGCTATATCCTGGAAAATGTTTCTCCGTTGTCACACAGACCTGGAACCAAGATCAGGGACGAGGTGTTCCCGTACATTGCCAGCGTCATTGGTAGACCAGTGTCCTTTGATGCAGCACAAGCAGGCGCTTACGCACATCGATTGCGAGCGTATTGGAGCAACTTGTTCCAGAGCCACCAGCAGTTTCGCTCCGTCATGAGCAAGGTGGTGAGACCAGAAGGACGAATCGTATCGTCAATCATATGCAAGGGCTGGCATCCCAGGCCAGTGATAAGGACAGACCGCGCGCCTCACTACGTAGTGAACGTGGTGGGAGAACCATTGAGGGCACTACCCACCATCATGGCGACGCAAGGGTCAAGAGCGTTCAGAAGAGCGAGGATGGGCACCGTGGTGCGCAACCAGGACGGCGAAGACGCCGAGGAAGACTCTCGAGAAGTGAACCTCGAAGAGAAGACGCGAGCCATGGGCTACAGCGCAAGTGAGCTACGCATGGCCGATGGCCTGAACGACGTAGAATTGGCAAGCATTCTGGGCCTGGCCATGGATCGCAGGGCAATGGAGCTGCTGATGGCAGTCGCAGAAGCAAGCAGGAAGGGGCTCCCTCACAGCAAGGAATCCCCAGAGGCGGAGAATTCCCCAGGACAGCCCATCGCTGTAGACAACAACTGGGCAGACCACGAGAGGTCGGACCTTCAGCAGAGGCAAGCTTTGCTGGCGGAATGGGTTGAGAATTCGAACGCATACACCCAGCAGGTGGCGAAGACTATGACCCATCGCGACTGGGAGGAGAAGCTGCGGATAATGTGCTCGCAAGGGCAGAAAGGCGCAGAAGGAATTGGAGCCCAGCGACAGAAGGCTGGAACCAAGAAGAAGAAGAAGAACGAGTGGCAGCTCTACACCATGGCGCAGTATCGTCAGAGGCATGAGAACCACTTCGTGAAGGAGGGCGCAACCCCAGCAGCGCGCGTGGATGTGCCTGCCTGGAGTCCGCCTGCCAGAGAGTCAGAGATGAGGCTCCCCAGGTTGACGTGTACCACCAGATTCGAGGATCTGATGGCCAGCGTGGCTGAGCAGCAGTCAGACCGTGACAAGCATCGAGACGTACACGATGATGCATGGTGCCTTAGATGGTTGAAGTCCAATGGTAGAGTGAGGTTGCCAGAAGAGGAAGTTCGCCGAGTAAGGAGGCGAGCAGCACGACATCGATGGGACGAGGCCACGGACGAGATCTACATGGTCACCATGTCAGGCAAGGAGGTGAGAATACCTAAGCCTGCTGACCGTCTCGCGTTGGTAAAGGAATACCACTCCAGAACTGGACATTGGGGCATAAGACGTACGCAGCATCTCTTGTGGCAGCGCCATTGGTGGGCCGATCTGAAGAAAGACGTGGAGGCTGTGGTCACCCAGTGTGAGACCTGTCAGCGTGTGAAGACTCATTATGCGAGGGAGGAGGCATGTTTATCCCCCCTTGAGATCGTGTCGTTCATGTATCGCTGGTCGCTGGATTTGGCATGGCCTTCGAGGAGAGAGACCAAGTCTGGCAACAACCGAGTGCTCATCATGACCGAGCACTATACCAGGTTCATAATCTGCGTGCCCATTCCTGATAAGGAGGCGGGCACCATCGCAGCGGCATTCCGCAGCCATGTACTGGCGGTGTTTGGTGCGCCGGCAGAATGCTTGGTGGATGGAGGAAAGGAGTTTGAAGGCGAGTTCAAGCAGCTATGCAGGGACTGTCTGATCGACCGGCGGGTCACCTCGCCAAACTCACCAGAAGGCAATGGGCTGACCGAGAGAGTGGTACGCACTATGAAGTTCTGCTTTAAGAAGCTTGCCTTGGAGAAGGGTCTCGACTATGAGTGGGATGAGCAGCTCTGGCCGCTAGTGCTGAGTTATAATGCAGCACGCCAGGAGTCCACGGGGGTTGCGCCGTTCACCATGTTGTTCGCTCAAGAGGCAGTAGTGCCTCCTGATTTGAAACGGGCGCCCAGTATGGATTTTGGTGCTGAGATCGAAGATGAGAAGGATGCCAGAGTCAAGGACCTCCACCAGAGAGCACAGGTGGTGAGGCGATTGATGGTACACGCTGGTTGCAGCCTGGAGGTCGCACAGCATCGTGATACATTACATTATGAAGGGAGAAGGGGTGGGGGCTATGAGCCTAGTCCACACCAGTTTAAGGTGGGCGATTTCGTCTACATCAGGCAGAAGCCTCGCAGCGGCATGGAAGTCGCGACCAAATCTGCCATTCTGAAGCTGGTCAAGATACAGCGAGATGGTGTGGTGGTGCTTGAGGACGCCACCAAGTTAAGAGAGAAGAGCACCGTGCAGAGCATCGCGCCATGTCACCTACAGGTGAAGGATCAGTATGACTGCAGTGCAGCCGTTCCCAGTAAGCACCTAGCATGTGAAGTTTGCAGGAAGACCGATGGGGAGGCAGAGATGCTGTTGTGCGACGCATGCAACAGGGGGTACCACTTGTGGTGTCTGACCCCAGCACTGGATGGAGTACCAGAAGGCGAGTGGCTATGCCCCAGGTGCTCAGGCACGGGGATGCAAGCCGCCAATGCCGAGGTGCAGATCCAGAAAGACGAGAGCTCTGGTGCCCTAGAGGACAGACTGGGCATGAAGGAGCAGCAATTGAATGAGAAGCTGTCGGCGGAGATGCGCCTGTTGCCAGCAGACGTGGGTCCTCGTCGGGTGGTGAAGGGAAACAAGTTTCAGCCTTGGCATGCCATTTCATCAAGGGAGATGCTGTTGAAGGAGGAGGACATGTTCTTGGGCATGCCAGATCAGATTGATTGGGGAAGACAGGACAAGCTCTCTGAGGCTGTGCAGATCTTCATGCCAGGGCATTGGAATGAGGGGCATCGCACGGTGCTGAGCAAGAAATATCGGGAACAGAAGGCCATGGCAAGGCATCTGAGGGATGCACCTCTTATGCCTGCGCTGGCTGAAGAAGAAGTTGAAAGACGAGGAGAGCTGAGGCACATGACTAAGGCTCAGGTGAGAGAAGCTAGCGCGCTGCAGTGGGGGCTTGAACTGGTTATCACAGTGCCCTCTGAGGTGAGGCGTTTGGCGACAGAGGTGGACTGGAAGTCCGTCGATGGCGTGTGGGACCCGTGGGCAGGCACTGGGGTCATCAGTGAGGTAATGGTAGAGCAATGGCCGCAGTTGAGATTCATGAACAACGACTAGAACTCTCAGTTGGGTTGGTCTGAGGCGCATGACGCACTTCAGCCGGGTAACTATCGCATATGGAAGGAGAAGTATGGTGTCTGTGACGCAGTGGTGACTTCGCCTTGGTTCGCAGCGCTGGATATCGCGTTTCCGTTGGCAGTAATGGCCAGTCGCGTGGTGGCATGTGTCCACGTTCCATCTTACTATTTAACAGACATGACCGAGAGCAGGGCTGCGTACTTCAGGCGATTGAGTCAGACAGGACGCTTGCATGTGATTGGGCATCTGGAACATGGACCTATTGGCCGCAGGTGTATGTGGGTCTTGGTGTTCAAGAATCCACTGGTCAGAGCCAGAATGTTACAAGGCGGAGAAGGTGAAGGCATTGGTATGTTCACTTTCAGTTTGGGCAAGTTCATGGCAGATGGTGATACGACCCAGTATGCTGAGCAAGCCCACATTTGAGTCTGTGCTACTGCACGCAGCAGCTACAGATGGGGGATGTTGGAATCTGGGCTTGCATGTAAGAGTTCAGCGTTCGATAACAGGGTATCAGAATTTTAAAAATTTTGTAGCTCTACGATCTTATGCTGTGTTGAGAATTGCTCGATCAGTTACCGGCACCAGTGGATATTAATGATGCTTATGATCAGTCGCGAGTGTTAAGTTCGTTCGATTCCGAGATTGTACCATCATATGCACGCGTTTGCGACAGCTGTAACAAACGCCGGCTTTTCATGGTACCGCGCCGGGTTTGTTCAGCTGGTGACACGCATGACAGTGGTGACAGCATGACAGGCTTTACGAAGATGACCATCTGTGAGATGCAGACTTGTCAGAGAAGATATGGTCACCATCAAGTGACCAGGGAATGATAAGACGAAGATGGCAGTGACTCCTTTGCCGCTGACGTGTCAGTCAGAATGCGGTAAACGGTAACATTGTTAGAGCTGGCATGGAATAATGACTTTCTATTGGCCAGATGAAGATTTAAGGGCTAGAACCCGTTACAGTTTTGGGAAATGTGACAGGGCATTGAGATATAAGTAGACTCTGACCGAAGGTCAGGCTAGTGGACTCATTATTGTTTTGCCTTCGCAAGTACTAGGTGGCTGTTCGCGTGCCAGTGCTAGAGTGCTAAGACAGTTCTGCTCACAGCTTTTGTACACACAATAATTCGTATTTTGTGATATAATATCAATTTTGACGGATACATTTTACTGCTGTTTTCATACTTTTTCATGTTGGAATCTGGGCTTGCATGTAAGAGTTCAGCGTTCGATAACAGGGTATCAGAATTTTAAAAAATTTTGTAGCTCTACGATCTTATGCTGTGTTGAGAATTGCTCGATCAGTTACCGGTACCAGTGGATATTAATGATGCTTATGATCAGTCGCGAGTGTTAAGTTCGTTCGATTCCGAGATTGTACCATCATATGCACGCGTTTGCGACAAGGTAACCTCTACTAACCGCCTGGCCGCAGAACTTTGCCAAATATCGGGCTGCCGAAATAATGTTGTCAATTCGGCAATATTCACTATTAAAGGGAGCAGAGCCCACGGTCGGGATTTCACCGGGTTAAAACCCTGGTTAAAACCTTTTTTGATCGTCGCGGTTAAAACCGGTTACGGGTTTACGCCGGCTTAGCAGCTCACAGCAAAGATTGTCAGATACAGCGGTTAAGTGCTAAAACCCTAAACACAGCTCAAATTCAGAGAGCTCTTCTGCACATCTAGAAAGCTAATCACTAGCCACTCCCTAGGCAGGCACGGTGTAAGCAATCTTCAGCCACCAGAGGGTCCTGGAACTGGTCGGCCAGCTCGGAGCAGCGTGAGGGTGCAGTAGTTGCCGGCCTCCGGGGCCGGTGGTAATGCGTAGACGAAATTAAGGAATCCCCGATCTCAGTCGCGGAGTCCCCAGAGCCCGGCGCCTCGTCCTCGGACGAGTACGGTGGCGGTGAGTAAGGCGGTGAAGAGGGAATTGGCGGATCAGGATCCACGAGCTCTGGCGGTAGCGGTAGAAAGCCGTAGAAGCGGAATCCCTGTCGCAGCTCCCGATACCGCGCCTGTCTCCGCGGCGGTATAGCATCCGGCACTGCACCACCCATTGCGTCGCCCAGCATGCCACGAAAAGGTGCAGGCGGTGAAGTCGCCGCAGTTGGGACTGCCGAGGCAGTCCACGCAGCACCACCGACCGGTGGAGCCGCGCATGCGCGTGCATTGGCACCACCGACACCGGAAGCGGCGTGTGGTGCGGCGGTAGCACAAAACCACAAATTACGAAGAGCGCACACACCAAAGAGGAAGTGAGGAAATACCTCCCCAAGCCGGGAATGCCCCTCCCGCAGCCGTACCGTGGCCGCGGCAGCGCAACCGAGGCAACCATCCTCGTCGTCGTCGTCGCTCGTGGCGTAGGTTGCGGGCTCGTAGCCCATGATCACGCTCTCCGGCGCCTCGACCGCGGAGATAGAGCATGTTCATGCTCACGGGCGGCTCGTCGGGTGCCCCCAATGCAATCCAGGGCTCTATATCGGTTTGGTTTTTTGGTATCGATACTATCCGATATCCGAAAAATGGTATCGATAATCGGCACAATCGATAAATAATAGATTATTTGGGCATTTATATGTAATTTGTTATAAATGAAATATGGAACATCAAAACCTGCACAATCGATATTTTGATATTGCAATCCGATAATCGGCGATAAATACGATATATCGATAGTATCGGTTATCGGACATATCGATATAGAGCCTTGATGCAATCCCCGTGCTCTCAATGAAGTCCGCAAAGGTGCGGGTGACGGGCGGGCAAAAGGGGTTAGGCGGACCGGTCCACTCCTCGTCGGATTCAACCGACGCGGGCGGGGAGTGCGTAGCCGGCTCCGACACCACCGGCACGTTGGCGGTGAAAGTGTTCACGTTGAAAGTTGATGCCCCGGCCGTGCGTGCCATTTCCGAGAACTCAGTGACGGCAGACACGAGGGCCTCACCGTCCTCCTCGCAGAACGAGCACGCGGAGAGGTCGGCGAAGATGTCCGGCTTCTCGCCCGCGAGCATGCAGTGAGAGGGCGTCGAACTCTTCGGCGTCGTCGTGGTCGATGGCATGTTGAAACTTCGCGGCCAACACCGAGTTCTCGGCCTCTTCAGCGAAAGCGTAGGCCGAGAGGCCGGTCCGGCCCCCGTTCGGGCAGTTCCGATGCCAATGCCGCGCCTTGCCCTTCGCGCACACCTGGTTCTGACAATACGGCACGGTCGCACCGGTGTCGCGGTGAAAGGCGACCTTCTTCGAGATGGACTGTGACCAATTGCCCCCCTTGGGTAGGGGCGAGGCTGCGAAGCGGGTCTTGGGCCGTCGGTCCGGTTTGTCCGCGCGGGGAGTGAATCCCCGCGGGGACGGCTCGGATTCGGCGGAGGCGACAAATGCGGCGAGTTGCCGCTTCAAGTCGAGCACCATGGTCCTAAAATCCGCAAGCTCATCGGGCGCACCGGAGCCATCGCCGGTCTTCTCCATGAAATGCGTGCGGTGAGAATACCGGTGTGCGGACGCCGTGGCGGTGCCCGCCCGCACGTGCTCGGAGTAGCATTCACGCACCCATTGCTGAATCGTGAGGAGGTACTCGCGCCTCGCTCGGGTCACCGCCGGTGCTCTGACCGTGGTTGTGCACCTCACTGGGGGCCGCGCCGGTGCCATGGCCGTGCTCGCGGGGCTCGCTAGGGGCAGTGCTAGCGCTATGGCTATGGGTGCGCCTCGCGCCAGGGCATATGTAGCGCATGCCCGCGCCATGCTTGCTACTGCGCGCCCCGCTAGGGGCGGCACTCGCACCGTAGCCGTGCGCTTCGCTCTGGGCAGCGCTTGCGCTGTGGCCGTCGACGCGCGCCTCGCTCGAAGCAGCGCTCGTGCCGTGGCCGTGCGCCTCGCTCAGAGCAGCGCCGATGTTGTTGCGCCCCGCTAGGGGCAGCGCCAGTGCCGTGACTGTAACCGCGCGCCTCGCTAGGGGCAGCGCCGATGTGGTTGCGCGCCTCGCTAGGGGCAGCGCCAGTGCCGTGGCTGTGGCCGCGTGCCTCGCTCAGAGCGGCGCCGATGTGGCCGCGCGCCAGGGGAGAAGTCCTGTCGCGATTGACCGGCCCCTGGCCGAGAGAGTCTCCCAAAAAGAGGGTTTGACCGAAGATTGGCCGAAAGAATTTTGACCCTTAAGTATGCAAAAAGATGTCAAAACAAGAAAAAACAAATGTTTTCTCGAAAACTGGCCGAAAGGCCTCCGGAGAGGACTTCTGCCCTGCCGCGCGCCTCGCTAGGGGCAGCGCCAGTGCCGCGACTGTAACCGCGCGCCTCGCTAGGGGCAGCGCCGATGTGGCCGCGCGTCTCGCTAGGGGCAACACTTGTGCCATGATGGTGGCCCCGCGCCTCGCTAGGGGCGGCGCCGGCGCCAAGGCCATGCTCGCTCGCCTCGCCAGGAGCAGCGCCGATGTCCTGGCCATGCTCGCGGGGCTCGCTAGGAGCAGCACTAGCGCTATGGCTATGGGTGCGCCTGCTTGCGCCAGGGCATATGTAGCACACGCCCGCGCTATGCCTGCTATTGCGCGCCTCGCTAGGGGCGGCACTCGCGCCGTAGCCTTGCGCCTCGCTCGGGGCAGCGCTCGCGCTCTGGCCGTAGCCGCGCGCCTTGCTCGAGGCAGCGCTCGCGCTGTGGCCGTGGCCGTGCGCCTTGCTCAGTGGCTACTATCCCATGGTCCTTGTGGGAGGACCATAATCGATTATGGTCCTCCCACAAGGACCAATATTGCAAGAATTTAATTGGGCATTGGTTCGGATCTAGAAGGCGCGCCCAATGATTTTTAGTATCAATGGGACATATATTAATTACTTCGATGCTTGGTCCGGCCTGGATCCACCCAATATATCCATGGCGTTCGCATTTGCGACAAGCACCCTCAACTTTTCAGATTGCATTTTTTCTGAAAATTCAAAAAGGCACAAAAAGATACGATATCTTCAATAATTTTTTGGGAATAGTATGTGCAGGCTACACCTGCGTCCATGCGATCATATCGATCTTATACACATGTCCCCATCATATTTGGGTCATACGTCATGTTGGAGTGCATATATTGGCCATCTCTAATGCTTATTAACAACCTTTTTAGTCTGTTTTTTAGCCGGAATGGGACAATCGGTGCAAACATGACCCATTATCCACGATGCCCGCTAGAGTGCATTCACAGTGTGGTAGGAGCGTATGCTGCTTAAACTTTTGAAGTATATCCATAAAATGATTTTTTGAAAGCTTAACATAAGCCATATGGGCAAGTATGTGAGCGATGTGCACTCGTTAGCTTGACGCGAAGTGAAAATTAGAAGTGCAAAAATCACAAAATCCTTATTTCACTCGGGAGTGATCACCCGCCACGGTAAACGAGAGCTCAGATGGCGACTAGAGTGTGGACTATCCAACTAAGTTTTCATATTTGGTCATAAACTTAAGGTGTGCGACCATGAGCGGCCAACACCGCGCGCAATGCAACCGCTAGGACGCTTAAAGACTATGGTCCTTGTGGGAGGACCATCTTTTTTTCGACGATTTCGATAAAAAACATATCAAAAGCGCACCCTTTAAGCACGCCCCTCTAGCGTGGACGATCCTGTAGGGGAAATTATTCAATTGACTCATAAATATGATGCCAAAAGCACGTATACGCCTCAAAGATCCATGTGGCACTCATAATAGTCATCGCGCGTTGGTCCTTGTGGGAGGACCATGAATTTGGATAGTAGGCATCAGGGGAGCACTCGTGCCGTGGCCGCGGCCGCGCGCCTCACTAGGGGCAGCGCCAGCGTCGCAGCCGTACGTGCCGTGCGCTCTGCGCTCGTCCAATCCGAGGTACCCCCGTTGGACAAGCGCAAGCCCGCACGGACATCTCGCAGCATCCGAAGCCCCAAGCAAGATGAACCGCGCCGCTCGATCCCAGGCCCGCCGTCGAGCCATACACGCCGCGCGGCACGTAGCCACCTGAGCCAGGTGCGTACCACCGCCGTGCGCCATCGCCGTTCCTAATTCCTAACGCCCCGGCCAAGATCCCGCGCCATCCTAGCGCCTCGGCCAAGATCCCGCACCATCCCGACTTAAACAGTGCTGGGGGAGTGTGCGGTACGCGACACCGGACTGCGAACTTCCGCCGTACACGAGGAGCGCTGCTAATTCCTCGAGCACATGACGAAGCTAAACTAATCGTGTGTGGAGGCGCTCACATATGCAATTGCAAATTATAGTAGCACCCGCCGCACCCAGGAATTCACCACTCGCGCGCGAGCACGAGTGGCTAAACCGGCTGAAGCGCGGCAATTCCTGAGCCTAGAGGATACAACACCTAGGACATTCGCGATCTAGAGACACGAGGACAATTTTAGCAAAGGCCGCACAATAAAAAATTGCGCAGCGCTCCCGCCGCGAAGGGTCGGTTTCGCCAAAAGAATCCACGCGATTCCAAAATCCCCGAAGCCTGAGTGAGGTACCAAAATTACGGACCAAAGCCGCGAGTGCGTATGCGTGCGTGTGCTATGCAACGGGCAACGCGCGCACCCCAAAAGAATTCCGCCGAGCTGAAGATCTTCACTCGGACGCGGCTCCAAGGTCACTTGGAACCATCAAACGCACCAAACCGACGCGAAACGCAAACCCAAGCAGAGACATCCAAGGTTTCAAGGAGGTACAAGGGGCTAGCTAAACGTGAAGGCAAGGCTAAATTTTAATCAGAATTTGCGCAAGAAACTGCGGAAGCGACGCGGAAAAACGGACTGATTACCATTTTTGTAGGAGGCTACACTCCTGCTTCTTCTCTTCTTTACACTTTCGGGATTATCTATTTCTAACTATTAAACGACCGCACGAGGTATGATTTCGATACTACGGCGGTCAACTATCCGGAATAGGATTTCGCTATTCACTTCAGGTTATGCTTTCAATGTATGCTTCCAATACAAATATACAGCGGTTACGGTTTCGTACTTTATATGTTACTTTTCTCAGTTCAGTTCTCATCCCCGAAGCTGGCTGCCATAGAGTTCTTAAGCATCATGAAACTCAACTCGGAACTCGACTGTACTAAGTACTCCGTACAGCGATCTAGGCAGCTCACACCAACATCATCGAGATCGGTCCTACTGTACTCCGTACTGAGTACTATTATAGTTGTAGTTGCTTTTTGTACTTAGCCGTTTTCTTAGCCCTTTTACTTGCGTCTCTGGCCCTTGTGCTTGCCTCCTAGCACAGATACAAATGTCTAGCTAGATGACTTCAAAGCAATTGCCATCATTATTGCTCCAGACAAGACAGAGAGTTGGCGGCATCTCATTGGCACATCATCATGGCATTTATTTGTTGTCTTCAGTCTTCTACTATTACATTGCAACGTACTTAGTATTACCGCGAGGCAAGAGATCTCGAATTAGTTCATTCCACGCCTTTCGGACGCCGGAAAGTAATGGTCTCGGTAAAATTGTTCTTCGATTTGAATAATAAGTTGTGCACGTTGGTCGGTAGTCAGAGAATCATAGTCATATGGCAATCCCTCTTGTACCAGCATTCTCTCTTGTACTTGTAGCGAGGGTGCATCCCTATAATTATACAAAAAAGCATTCTCTCTTGTACTCGCCTGTTGTACCTGGCCCGAATGAACGGGAGAACAAGCTGAAATAGTATGTGTTTTTTGTCAACTTCCGTGCGAGAGTGTGGACTAGGCATCCTTCTTTGAGCGTGGGTAGGAGGTGGGTCGATTGGGAGCAAACTTGAAAAATGAAAATTAAATAGCATGGGAACATCTATATGGTGAGACAAGCACTAAGTAAACAATCATGATTACTTAGATGAGACAAATATTTGCTGTATATTGATTAAATTTGTATGATGATATAGATTTGTGTATCATACAGTAATCACTCAGTAATAAGAAAACCCGCCAATAAGAAAGTAGCCAGCTTTTTTGATTTCTTCACAATATTTAACACATAACACTCCATATCTAAGATCTCTATATAAATAAGAAATTTGCTAGGCTGGCCTAAAATTCCTGTTTTCTTAAAATCGAGTGTTTACTGTATGCTAGTATCCATCTCAGTTGCAACTTGTTTTACGGGAATTGAAGCACCTGAATACGCACATTCATACTGTAATCGTGTACCGTGCATGCTGACCTAAATTGCACATGGATGTACCTACCGGAATATCCAAGTACACTAGATATCAGAAAGTCCCGTACTCATGTGGATAAACTGTGTAAGATAAATAAACCCTAAGCTAGATATACCCGGAACGGTCTCGGACGGTCTCGGAGTCTAGCCTACCTGTGACACAGCGTGTGTCACAGTACGAACCTACAGATCAGTCAGCAGTCCAGTGTTGGTCCTAGGGATCTGTCATAGGGGCCTGACCGGGACTCCCAGTCAGGGCTGCCTATACAGATTTCAGCACACCACCCCAGCACTGTGGGTGGTGACTGGCTAGGAGAGTCAGAAAATGTAAAGCTGTAAGTGTTAGGGCAGGAGCCAGGGTGACAAGGCCTAACTGCTAATCTAACTGTGCAATTCTGATACACAAATTAGAACCCTCTAGCTAGCACAAGAGCAGAAACTCACAGGCAATTGAGGCCCTGCTAAACTACTGAAAGGCTCTGTGTCAGCAAGTCAAATTGAAGATTTCAAAGGTGTCAAAGTAAAACCATAAACCAGATTGAAGAAGTCTTTGAGGTCACAGGAGTTCTGCACACCACCATCACACTGAGAAATAAACGTGGTAAAATGGTGGTAAAATGTGGTAAACCGGTGGTAAATTGTGGTAAATTGGTGTTTTACCACCATTACACTAATAGTGGCGATATAAATCCCGTGGGTAATTTCCTATTGGTAACGTGGAAGAATTCTAACACGATTTTACCACATTTACTTATAGCGCGGTAATTATATATTATTGTTTACCATTGCTGTATATAATTTACCATGGTACCCCCCTACGACCGGTAAATTGACCCCCAATGGTAAAATTACCACATATGACCGGTAAATTGACCCCCAATGGTAAAATTACCACATGTGACCGGTAAATTTGCCACGGTATGACCACGGTTGGACACGTGGCAGGCAGGATGCACTGTGATACGGACACGTGTGCAAGATTAGTGCACGTGGCAAGCAGGCATGGTATGTTACATAACTGTTACCAGATATGCTAGGTAGGTAAGTATGTGGCTTTGCAAGTCCCAGCCCCGTCCTGGGCTTTGCAAGTAAGGTCACACTAGAAGCAATAAGGAGAGAGGAAGGAAGGACGCATGCTGCTGGTTTCTAGCTTGCCGTTGCTAAGGTCTTGAGCATCGTGCAGATTTCATTCCTGGCCAAAGGTAGATGACGTGGAGGGGGATTTTAAATCCCGGAGGACGGTGGCAGATACACTTGGTCTCAAGGCGTGACGCCGGCATCAGCAGGGTATGTTTGGCATCCTCGTTCAAGACAAAGACGGCACGGCTGTTCATGCGCGCGTTTTTGATAGTCGGGTATGCCGTCACCATGGCTAGACGGCACACAGCGCAATGTGTGGCCGGGTCCCAGATCAGATAGTAAGCTTCCACGCGGCCGTATTCAAATGCATCGGCTTCAGAGGATGCTAAGGCTACGTTGTAGGAGATTCTGGTTACTGCCCTGGTGTACATCGTGGACGTGAAGTCCTCGTCGCCGTGCCGCATTCGTGGAAAACATAGGACGTCCAAGGCGTCCCGTTCTAGCTCGTATCGCTCACCGTGCATGGCACGCAAGGAAGCCGCCAGGCCCGGCAGCAGCCTTCCTTCCGCATCGGCGCTTAGCGCGGATACAGCCACGCCACCGCGGATGATGTGATGACCGACATCCATGAAGTGACACGCGAGCCCCGGGTCATCGCGGAAACCCGGGCCGTCCTCTTTCACCGAGTGCGCGACATAGTCTGGAAGGAACCGGATCCCGGGGTACAAGTGGGCCATGTCATCTACACGGTCTTTCAGCAAGTAGGCGTTGCCGATGCATGAATCGATGGCCTTCCCCCCCACCGGCTCCGGCACCACCCCCTTCGCCTCCCCCAACAGGCGCTCCACCCATAGCTCGATGTTGGAGCTGACAACGCCTACCTTCTCCTCTTGCTTGCACAAGTGTACCACGGCTAGGCGTAGATTCAGCGTCAGCATGTTCATAGGGCACTCGTTCTCAATAATGACAGCGAACTCCCTCATACGCAGCTCCGCTTGTGCGCGAGCCTCTGCGCGGTCTTCGATTGTGCCGGCGCACACCTGCCGGATGAAATATATCACAGCCTCCCTCAGCTTCCACCAAGCCCTGTCCAACTCTCGGTTGAGACTCCCAGGACGTCCATGAATACCAGCGGGCTGAATATCAAAATGAAGTTGAGCCAGTCCTCCATAGTGTAGTTCCCTGCAAACAAACCAAGCGTTTCGGGCGACATCAGCATGCATGCACCGTTCATTCAATCAATGGTCAACCCATACAACGGGCGGGCCTATGCACACAATTCACGTAGATCTCGCATGCATGGGAAGAACAGCTTTCCTGCAATCATGCCTGCCAGCACACCTACCTGCATATTGCACCACGTCCTGGTACTCACGGTGCATGTCGTGCGGGGCACACAGCCCTTTGCCGTTCTTCTGTAGCTGCTGTAGCTGCGCGGCGTTGAAGTAGCACGTGTCATCGCAGTTGGGCACCTTGTGGCGGAACATCTTCACAGTACTCTTCACGACACCGAAGGTCATACAGTGCATGAAAGGCAGCACGTATGCCGACATGGCGGTGAAATATTCCAGGGCCTCCAGGGGACCCTTACCGTAGCGCCCGGTCCGCATGGGATCAGCGCCCTCCTGGGTTAGCTTGACTAGTTCCTCGTGATCCTCCTGGGTTAATAGCACCGACGGGTCCCAGGCATGAACCGTCTCCCCGTCCGGTAAATAGCTTTGTGCGATAGGCTTGGCATAGCCTAGGCAATACATCCCACCAGTTGGTCCGGGGGTGCCCTCCCACAGGCTCAGGTAATCGTTGCGTCTGGCAGCCACCGGAGCGAACCTTCCCAGATCGTTCCGCGCAACGGTGTCACAGTAGCACAGCACCAGAAACACACTGAACTTATCATGCCACTTGCCAAAGTAACCATCGTATACTCGGAACGGCGTGCCTTTGTCGTCAGCGTGCCCGTCGCGTAACTCCTTGAGCTCCTTCACGAGGCGCTCTTGGATCACGTCATTGTTCTTCCAGTGCTGCCTAGGGCCCGGAACCACAATTACGAGCCCGGTAAATTCCATCCTAACCCGATCCTGCGAACACCCGCATGGATGCACCGTCAGTCCTCCCTTCCTCAATCACCGGGAAGCCTTCACAGCCAGACACGCTAGCAGGTGTACAACCTACGGCACGCAAGGCGGGACGCAGTGCACCTTGCATACGCCTACACTGCAGAAGCAGACCAGCAGCAGGGGACCACCTGCATGCGTTACACTGGTTAGCCTTATTCTAGTAACAAGGCACATCGCAACGGTTCGAGTTGCAGATTGTGGCGGCGTGTACCCGAGGGTGCAGGTCCGCGCTCCGCATCGCTCCGAACCTCGTGGACCATCCCCTGCACCGTGCGCGCCACATTCCCACCATTACGCCCGGTGGTGTGTCCCCACCCTCACGTGCAACGCATCGTTTGCACCATAGCGCTGTTCAGGTCAGCCATTTCATTCAACATACATCAAGGGGAGGGGGGGGCTTGGTTGTAGTAGGAGTGCTGGGTGTCGGCTGGACTCACTGTTTGTCGTGCTTCTTCGCCCGTGCGTCATCCTCACCGTATTCCACAGCCATTCCAGCCCGAACCATTCCAGGTTTCATGGGATCCGTGCTTTCTGTTTCCTGCAGCAGCCGGCCCCCAACCGTGCTGTGCTCGTTGATCCGCGCCACGTGCGGGCTGGTCATGACGCATGCGTTTGTAGGCGCTCTCGCCTGCGTATCAGCACGCATCTTTGCAAACTTCGCATTGCGCATCCAGCGTCTGACTAGCCGTTTCACCGGGAAGTAGAAATAGTACTCCTGCGGGCGGTACACCTCACCCCGCGCCGTACGTGTCACACTGTATCTCTCCTCCTCGCACCACCCGACCGGCACTCCCGCCGCATCCCACGCGATGGGAACCCCGCATTTCTCCTGCGCTGGTTTCTTGGTCTCTGCTGGAAACGTTCTGTGATACTTCGGACACACATGCACTGCGTAGTCCCACACGGTCTCGGCACCAATCAGGCGTAGCATGTGCCAGAGCGACCCCGGTAAATTGGTGTTTGCTCCACCCAGCAGCATCTTCAAGATTTTCATGAACGTGTTGAAGTGCGCGTCTGTCCACTGCTGCCGCCGTTTCATGTCCAGCAAATACCACACAGCTTCCTGCAGCGTCACTCCGTGGGGGCTCGCCTGCCCATGCGTTAGAAGCGGATCCATCTTTTTGGGACTGAGTTCGGCCGACTCTGGCGCGTCCAATGTCTCCACTTTCGCTGGCTCCGGCGCGTCTACCGTCACCGCTTTCCCTGCCTCCGGAGGGTCCACCGTCACTTGTTTCGCCGGCACCGGCGCGTACACCGTCACCTCTGCGTGATGAGCCAGCAGCAAGGCGGCCGCCTCTTCCACCTCGATTTCCATGCCCGCCTTTGCAGCTAGTTCCTGCGAGTGGCCGTCCCATCCGGGCTTAATTTCTGTGCATATTCTGCATGCGCTGCATGCCCCTGCGCATGTTGCATAACGTACATGCTACAATACGCACTACATGATGTATCAGAAAGACGCACAGGCGTTTCCACGTCCTGTCCGAGCAGGGCAGTGAGACCAGTGTTGCGCCAGTGTGCAAGGTGCGGCAGGGCGTACATCGTAAAGAAAGTCCGGGATGGAGAGGAGGTCCGCCTCCGCATCACCACCTTCGTCCGTCTCCTCCACGATGTCTTCTTCCGGGATGTCCGGCAAATCCAACACCTCCTCCCAGTATGCATTTTCGGCTGGGGTGGGGGCATCTGACGACCCCCCTTCCTCGCAATGACTCAATCCCATATATCCCACGGCCTGTGCGTCCGCCAGGTCGTGGTTCGTATCATTCCCATCTGCGCCGGCTCCTCCCACCAGGGTATACCGCATTCTCTTGTTGGGTATCCTCGCCTGCTGAGGATCATCATCCGCTGTTTCCACAAACACTGGGGCCGCCTCCATCTGGTGGCCAGCGGAGATGGCAATGACCCGGTGCCTTTGATCAAACTGAACTCCCAGAGATTGCATGCGGCCTATGAGCACGTCAATCCTTCCCTTGTAATCCTTTCCGGCGCGCCCTACCTGATCAGGTATGCCCAGCGTGCACAAGTCGTCGGGGGTGAAGATGGAGCGAATGCTTGGGCGCTTGATGTCACGGTAAGCGCGTTGCGCCAACTCCAGTAGGCGGGCGTCGGTCACGTGCCGGTTATCACACGCGGTTGGGAGCTGCGCCGTTTGGCACGTGACGGCTTCCCCCCCGGCTCGCCGTTTCCCCCGCGCGCCGTCCACCGGGCTCGCCCCCCCACCTGCTAGCTCTCTGGGGCCCACATGCGGCGGTGCGTAGGTTATCCGCATCCTCTTGTCGATCATGCACCCGAGAGTTGTCAATCTGTCAGCCAGCTGACGGATCTTTGCGCTCTTCTGCGCCATCGTGCTGCACTCCTCTGTGACCTTGCTTGGGATCCATCCGATGTCCACAGCAAACCGTGACACTGTGGGTGACTTGCCCCCAATTTCCAGGCTTTGCAGTTTGCACAGGATGACGACGTCATCCAGTTCATCCATCACCGCGCATTGTACCTGCCGCAAACTACCCCTTCCGGCGTGTCACCGACCTGCACGCAGCACATCCGTTGAGGGGGAGTGGGGGGGGGACACCGACAGCACCTGCATCATGAAGGCAGACACCTCGTTAGATGCATCGTTGCTCCTCGCGTGAGCGCCCGATCGATACGCGGCGGTCGCTCGGTGCATGGCGTGTGCAGCGTGACGCGTGCTTAGTGACCGCGTGTTTCCGTCGGAGAACACAAACTGATTTATTCCAAAGATACAATACAGTTCAAAATTGTCTGTTCTAGCCACATACGGTCTTTCACTTCGCATAGCCTACAATCTGCATTAATCGGAAGCTGGTGTTCGTGGTTGACATCCTAAGCTTTCATGCCAGAGGCTTGCACGCTTGCGCGTTTCCTCTGCGGTACAAGTCGTATGCGCCTGCTTTCAAGCTTCTGGTTCAGGAACACTGGTCAGCCAGCAGCTTGGGGTATCGCCAGCGTTGCAATCCAAGCTACGCGTCACCAGATACACCTGCGTGCACACGGCGCAAGATTCGACATTCATCCTCATGTTGCTCATTGCAGGCATCGGCATGTCACAACCCATGCATACGAGCTGCCTGCGGGAGGCGTGCCCCACTCACCGGCTGGTCGTGGCTCCGCATTTCCGTCCACTTGTAAACCCGGCGGGACCGTGTCGCGCATGCTGAGCAACTTCGGCAGGTTGGACATGCACATTTCTTCCCCGGTCGATGTCCTCCAAAGCAGTCCCTTCTCGCAGATGTGCACATCCGGGACCCGGCACTCGCCGAATTTCGGGATGATCGCCGAGTTGAATGCGTGCGCGTCGAACTCCGCATGAAAAATGGCGAAGTCGAGGAGCACCGCGGGCAACTTGACTTGCAGGTTGGCGCCATTGTCACTGGCCACCGCCGTGCAGTAGTAATCGTGCACCTCAGACCACTCCTCCACCGTTATGCGATGGACAGTCTTGCCGATTGCTCCACTCCACGTCCCGGAGGCATGCTCCACTGAGTACTCCTCGCCGTACGTGGTCGTCTCCCAGAGCTGTGTCTTCATACGGCCCGACAGTATTTTGACAGCGGACTGCGTGAGCTTCTCCGCTTTGTCAGCAGCCACCAACCACTCTACACCGCCACTGACGGCGCGATGAAACGCGCCCTTCCGCGAAATTGGCAGGAGCTCGGCCATTGTTGCTCCTGACACAGTAACCTGCCGAGCATCAGCCGGGCAGGCCTGCTTCTTGCGCTTGTTGCTGCCGGCAGCCGGCGGTCCCTCGTTACGTTTGGATTTCCGGGGTTCAGCTGCAGTGCTCTTTGGCGTGGCGACTGGCACGAGAGCTCGCAGCTCCGGGTTGCTGTTCACACGCCGCCTGAGTTCATTTGTTAGTGGCGTGTTGAGCGCGTCCAAGGACTTCTTGCTAAGCGCTGCGTAACCCGCAAATGTCGCTGGTTGCTGAAGGGTAAACAAGCTCCCTTTCATCGTCAGACTCACTTTTTTGCCCGTTCCCTTCAGCGCGGTGAGGTGGTCCTTAAGGCGCTCGTCCGGGACGGTTTGCAGCAAGGCCAACGCTGCCTCCGGTGTTGTGTCACCAACGGTGAACAGAGCGCCCTTAGCCTCCATCACACCCCTCATCATAGCGATATTCCTGGGAACCCGTGGTCAATGGCACCGGGAGGGATGAACTGCCGCTCAGAAACATAAAAATTGATACCCCTATCCGGCGGCGAGGTGACGATCGGTACGTAACCCGTGACCCAAGGACCTTCGTATTCTTCTACTTCGCCGCCCACCTCGTTGACCCACTTGGCGGACAACACTTGCGCACCATACCATGTCCGTCCATAAGCTGACGGATATGGATACAGCCGTCGCGCTACATAAGACCCTACATATGGCCAGCCGTCGCTGGTCGCCTGGTCATATGCCCGTCCGACGGCAGCCTTCCACAAAGCCTGTCCCACCCATGACTCGCGGTTCACCACTTGGCCGCTGATTCGCAACCGCAGATGAAGCAGCCTATAACACGGCGCCGGGGAGACCGCCGCACGCGCCACGCGCCTGATTCGGCGCGGAGCAGAGCAGCCTCCCCGCACCCTTGGTCCCTGGGTCCTATGGTCCTTGCGGGCACGCTTTGCACCTATCTACCGTACGCGCACCCTCCGCCATCCCTCCCCACCCACCACTCGCAGCGCCGCTGCTCACTCTTTGGCCGCTGATTCGCAACCGCAGATGAAGCAGCATAAGGCACGGCGCCGGGGAGAGCGCCGCACGCGCCACGCGCCTGATTCGGCGCGGAGCGGAGCAGCCTCCCCGCACCCTTGGTCCCTGGGTCCTATGGTCCTTGCGTGCACGCTTTGCACCTATCTACCGTACGCGCACCCTCGCGCATTCCTCCCCACCCACCACTCGCAGCGCCGCTGCTCACCCTTTGGCCGCTGATTCGCAACCGCAGATGAAGCAGCATAGGGCATGGCGCCGGGGAGAGCGCCGCACGCGCCACGCGCCTGATTCGGCGCGGAGCGGAGCAGCCTCCCCGCACCCTTGGTCCCTGGGTCCTATGGTCCTTGCGGGCACGCTTTGCACCTATCTACCGTACGCGCACCCTCGCGCATTCCTCCCCACCCACCACTCGCAGCGCCGCTGCTCACCCTTTGGCCGCTGATTCGCAACCGCAGATGAAGCAGCATAGGGCATGGCGCCGGGGAGAGCGCCGCACGCGCGACGCGCCTGATTCGGCGCGGAGCGGAGCAGCCTCCCCGCACCCTTGGTCCCTGGGTCCTATGGTCCTTGCGGGCACGCTTTGCACCTATCTACCGTACGCGCACCCTCCGCCATACCTCCCCACCCACCACTCGCAGCGCCGCTGCTCACTCTTTGGCCGCTGATTCGCAACCGCAGATGAAGCAGCATAAGGCACGGCGCCGGGGAGAGCGCCGCACGCGCCACGCGCCTGATTCGGCGCAGAGCGGAGCAGCCTCCCCGCACCCTTGGTCCCTGGGTCCTATGCTCCTTGCGTGCACGCTTTGCACCTATCTACCGTACGCGCACCCTCGCGCATTCCTCCCCACCCACCACTCGCAGCGCCGCTGCTCACCCTTTGGCCGCTGATTCGCAACCGCAGATGGAGCAGCATAAGGCACAGCGCCGGGGAGAGCGCCACACGCGCCACGCGCCTGATTCGGCGCGGAGCGGAGCAGCCTCCCCGCACCCTTTGTCCCTGGGTCCTCTGGTCCTTGCGTGCACCCTATGCACCTTTCTACAAAGATATAAACAAAGTTATATACGGCAAGATATGCAATATCAATAATCGCAGATTTTTTGATGTTGAAATAGGTAGTAAATAGTGTGCTGAAGGTGATCAGTTGCTAATAAACAAGTTATTCCAACATCTGATACATGTCTGAGTTAATGAAAAATCTTCCCCTGCCTACATGCTTTACACACTACCTTTTCCTCATGACCCCCACAGTTCTCACACAAAAACACACCACACTCGCAGAACATATTTGTGGAACAGTTGTGGCAGTATGGATATTCTTCACAAAGATAACATCCATACACCAGCACATCAAACAGAAAGATCTTGCAAAGTCTACAGTGAAACTGTGCATCCTCCTCTTCACTGGAATCTTCTAATTCCTGGGGGAAAAAAACAATATGCATTAATTAGGCACCAAAATATCTATCGCGAAATAAATATTCTGCTGGAAATTTAAGAAACACGCAAAATCTACTCGGGTGACAGGCGCGTGCCCGGGGAGCTGTCCCCACATATTGAACATCAAAACCTTCCATCACCGGGCGCCTTCCCACCATGCACACCATCATGCAGCCTCCGCGCACCCTTTGCCCCTGGGTCATATGGTCCTTTCATGCACGCTATGCACCTTTCTACAGTACGCGCACCCTCGCCCATCCCTCCCCACCCACGACTCGCAACGCCGCTGCTCAACCTTTGGCCGCTGATTCGCAACCGCAGATGAAGCAGCATAAGGCACGGCGCCGGGGAGAGCGCCGCACGCGCCACGCGCCTGATTCGGCGCGGAGCGGAGCGGCCTCCCCGCACCCTCGGTCCCTGGGTCCTATGGTCCTTGCGGGCACGCTTTGCACCTATCTACCGTACGCGCACCCTCCGCCATCCCTCCCCACCCATGACCTGCAGCGCCGCTGCTCACCCTTTGGCTGCTGATTCGCAACCGCCGATGAAGCAGCATAAGGCACGGCGCCGGGGAGAGCGCCGCACGCGCCACGCGCCTGATTCGGCGCGGAGCGGAGCAGCCTCCCCGCACCCTTGGTCCCTGGGTCCTATGCTCCTTGCGTGCACGCTTTGCACCTATCTACCGTACGCGCACCCTCCGCCATCCCTGCTCACGGCCTGCTCACTAAACCGGCCGGTAGTTGCCGCTGCTAGCGACCATATGAAACACTTGCCATCGCCGGGGACTATTACAAGCAGCCATGTGCGTAGAGAGCAGGGAGAGCAGCCCTACAAAAACACGCGATCGGACACTGTCACAGGGGCATACACTCGATGGCTGTGGAAGCATGCGCAGCTCGGGACCGACATCGCCAGGTATCCATGGCCCTGTCGATGGCCCGGGGAGAGCCACTCTTTGGCCGCTGCTCACCCTTTGGCCGCTGATTCGCAACCGCAGATGACGCAGCATAAGGCACAGCGCCGGGGAGAGTGCCGCACGCGCCACGCGCCTGATTCGGCGCGGAGCGGAACAGCCTCCCCGCACCCTTGGTCCCTGGGTCCTATGGTCCTTGCGTGCACACTATGCACCTATCTACCGTACGCGCACCCTCGCGCATCCCTCCCCACCCACGACCTGCAGCGCCGCTGCTCACCCTTTGGCCGCTGATTCGCAACCGCAGATGAAGCAGGATAAGGCACAACGCCGGGGAGAGCGCGGCACGCGCCACGCGCCTGATTCGGCGCGGAGCGGAGCAGCCTCCCCGCACCCTTTGTCCCTGGGTCCTATGGTCCTTGCGAGCACACTATGCACCTATCTACCGTACGCGCACCCTCGCGCATCCCTCCCCCCCCACGACCTGCAGCGCCGCTGCTCACCCTTTGGCCGCTGATTCGCAACCGCAGATGAAGCAGGATAAGGCACGGCGCCGGGGAGAGCGCCGCACGCGCCACGCGCCTGATTCGGCGCGGAGCGGAGCAGCCTCCCCGCACCCTTTGTCCCTGGGTCCTATGTTCCTTGCGTGCACACTATGCACCTATCTACGGTACGCGCACCCTCGCGCATCCCTCCCCACCCACGACCTGCAGCGCCGCTGCTCACCCTTTGGCCGCTGATTCGCAACCGCAGATGAAGCAGGATAAGGCACAGCGCCGGGGAGAGCGCGGCACGCGCCACGCGCCTGATTCGGCGCGGAGCGGAGCAGCCTCCCCGCACCCTTTGTCCCTGGGTCCTATGGTCCTTGCGAGCACACTATGCACCTATCTACCGTACCGCACCCTCGCGCATCCCTCCCCACCCACGACCTGCAGCGCCGCTGCTCACCCTTTGGCCGCTGATTCGCAACCGCAGATGAAGCAGGATAAGGCACAGCGCCGGGGAGAGCGCCGCACGCGCCACGCGCCTGATTCGGCGCGGAGCGGAGCAGCCTCCCCGCACCCTTTGTCCCTGGGTCCTATGTTCCTTGCGTGCACCCTATGCACCTTTCTACAAAGAAATACACAAAGATATATGCCGGGAAAAAAAAACAATCCCACCCATGACTCGCTGTCCACCCCTTGGCCGCTGATTCGCAACCGCAGATGAACAGTCGCCCGACAAGCTGCTGACCAGGCACCCGCGGAGTGGCGGCTGCGTTCACTAGATGAAGGGCGGGCGGGCGGGATCCCGTACGGGAAGGGAGGGGAAGGAAAAGTTCACGGTCTTACCGGGTTTTCCTCGACCACTCCTCCAGCGACCGGGGGGAGGCCGCCTCCCTGCACGGTTGCAGCTTCGGAGGCCTGCGCACCAGTTCACGAAAGCATGTTTGAATCCACTGCGGAAACCATGGGATATTCCCACAGCAGTGGCATCCCACAGCGTGCATGCCGGAAAACAGGGGAGTCCGCATACCTGAATGAATACGCACAGCCGGTGACTTTTCCTAAGCACGTGATTCCGCACCAGGGCGCAGTCACCGGCTGTGTGTATCCACATATTCGCTGACCACCTATTTACGCAGAAACTTTCAGGAGCCGTCCGCTCTTTCAGTCGAACAGCGGTTAACTAATTAAGCCACGAACCTATCCAACATGCACATCCACAACAGACAAGCATGGGGCACGTAACCTTTGGAGCGAGTGCGGCCTGGCCTGCATACCTGAATGAATACGCACAGCCGGTGACTTTTCCTAAGCACGTGATTCCGCACCAGGGCGCAGTCACCGGCTGTGTGTATCCACATATTCGCTGACCACCTATTTACGCAGAAACTTTCAGGAGCCGTCCGCTCTTTCAGTCGAACAGCGGTTAACTAATTAAGCCACGAACCTATCCAACATGCACATCCACAAGAGACAAGCATGGGGCACGTAACCTTTGGAGCGAGTGCGGCCTGGCCTGCCTCGCTGCCAACCGTGGCCGTCCTTGCCCGTTTAGGTGCACCTTGTTCAGCAGCGCTCGTTGCTCCTGTTCGGGTACTCTCCATTCTTAAGTAACAGTACTCGCTTTTAAAAGTAAACTACCTGTTCTGCATACATTGCAACAGAACTGCTTTCTGTCACCCGCGTGATTCAAGAAAAAAGTAAAACTACTTACCAGCCATTTTCTTTCTCGACCTTCTGCTACTTAAATTAAATAAACAAAAAAATAAACTGTTACAGTTTAACTGTTTTTTGAAAACTTCAACTTCAAGAACCTAACTTGGTTTCTTGGCTACGTTACCTCTCTCTTACCAGCTATGGTGCGCGTGGCCACTAAAATCGGCTACCTTTCGGCTCCCTACTGGTTTAGCCGAGACAGGTATGATACGATCTGTATGTGACGCATCCCACCTATCTACTGAACGATGATGTATACCCCTGCCTGCGTTCATACCTGGCCGCCATTCGCCAGTCGCTCCACTCCTGTCAATTCTACCTTGGCCACAGACCAGAGAATTGCACATCTACCATTCAGGATCCTCGTTTACCACGGTTTACCAGCTCCGTCTCTATATTTATACTACATTGCGAAGTTTTATATCCATTTACCATTAGGCCACGACCATTTACCATTCCAGATCCTCGTTTACCACGCTCCGTTCTGAAATTACCAGGCTTTTACCATGCTTCAACCTATGTTACCGCAAATTACCAATGATTTACCGTCAGTTATTTTTTTTTTTATAAATATTTTAACGTTTACCACCTGATTACCACCCCACATAGGGGCTTACCGCCGTTTACCACCAGTTTACCACATTTTAACACCAGTTTACCACATTCTACCACGATTCCTTCTCAGTGTGCTTCCTACAAGATCAACATGCGAAAGCGCCTTTTGGGTTCTAACGTCGTATTGCCCACTCGAGAAGGCCAGGTAAGGATGCCTACAAATGTTATATTCTTATGATACCACTATATACATAATTGCCTATAAATGATCACTTGCCTACTCATTCAATATTGTAATATGACAATACTTACATATGGTGTTTTGCCAACAGTGCTTGGAACTACCGTTCCACCGTTACGGTGGCAGTGTAAATCATCACAAATTTGCACTTGGAATTAAGGCACAAGATGACCCAAGAAATAATGAAGAGGAAGATGAACTTGCTGATTTCTCCAAGCTTGTCACCTCCCACGTCCTCAATAAGGAAATAGGCGTTGGTCCTTTAAGGTGGGCGTTTTCTCAAACTTTGGGGTTTCGACACCATTACAATTCCATAGAATGAATAGGATACACATTCGAATTTAATCCCACCACCTTTGCCTCTATTTCTAGACCTCAACTCCCATACTGTATGCCATAGCCAAGTATATGGCTCACACGCCTAAGTAGGAGCCATATAGGCGTGTGAGCCAGTCAAATTGTCCCACAAATGGACCTCCTAGGCTTTCAACATAGAACCCTCACCGCCATATACCAATCCCAACACTTCTATGGGTGAGAACTTGTAAATTGACCTCCATTTGGCCCTTGTAGCCCCACAACATAGCACACTTGCCCTCCCTAGCATATGACATGATTGTCACATCCCAACATTTGGCAATCCCCTTAATGGGCGCGAACCCCAAACATATGCGCCCCATATAGCCCCACAAGTTCTTCAATATAACACCCTTACCATCACTGCCATATACCATATGCCATGACCATCGGTTGCTTACTTTTCTTTCTTTGCCACTACAAGTACCACCTAGAAAAGGAAATTAGACTGCTGATGAAGTACCATCCCACAAACATCACAAATCCATGCAATCATCCCAAGCCAGATGGATACAACTACCAACTAGTACGAATGTTCGCAGACAACGGT
Organism: Cymbomonas tetramitiformis; assembly: GCA_001247695.2. NCBI lineage: Eukaryota > Viridiplantae > Chlorophyta > Pyramimonadophyceae > Pyramimonadales > Pyramimonadaceae > Cymbomonas > Cymbomonas tetramitiformis. Next base: position 26,831 of record LGRX02033429.1, read on the forward strand.
ATATTCCCTCACAGCCATAAATGCCTGGATTCCTAGGAATACTTTTATTACTCCTTGTTAAGTTTCATCACAAATCATCAAATTATTGCTTCACCTAGCACAAATCATCTGATTGTAAATATGTGGTTGTGAACCAGATGAAGGAGCAAAAAAGCTGCACTATTTCGGGATCTTGCTTCCTTTTCAAAACCTCAGTTACCAACAGCAACTTCGTGCATTGAAAGGAAGCCTCTGCCCCAAGTGTGCTGAGCTAGCACCTGAAGACCTCCCACAAGACACCCACTATGTAATCACCTGGCTAGACTGTGATATCACCCACATCCCTAAGACATTGGTACATACCTATTTGTTGACCAACACGCCTAAGAAGGCAACCGTTCATACAAACGCCCTTTGTGGTTTCAATGCAAAAATGGTCAAGCAAGGTGGGCATGCCATTGATCCAGAAAACTTTATGAGATCCGTTGCAGTAGAGGAATACAAGGTGCGCCAGTTGGCAATATCAGTCTTGAAGTCTAAGTGTGAGGTCTCAGCATATTTATATCATTATTATTAGGGCTGGATAAGCGAGCCCTCAGTATATCATATAAAATAATAGTAAACGCTGTGTTATGGGACAGTAACACACGCGTAAGATAATAGCGGGGATGAGTGCAGGCTTCTGTGAGAAGATGCTGCCTCTAGCACAACGCTAGCTCATCTAAATACCGAATGTCTCCCATCGCATAGATGGTACCGCCATTGGGTTGTGAACCCGAGACATTGGTTGAACGACCAGTATCGTCAGAACGAATAATACGTTCGCCCCATAATACTGCGCATGCTTGTTCCGCACATGCTTGAAGCGAAGATGATTTCTTGTTTGTTACTTCAAGATCGTATCTTGCTTTGCCATCTTCGAGTTCGACATACGAACTCTCGATGACAGGTGTCATTCAAGTCTTTCCTTGAATACTGACAAATGATGTGACTTATCATCTGACGACATGTACAGTCATAGTCGACCGTACTGACGACTGTCTGTCATTATAATATATGACATGACTCGACATGACATGACATGACATGGTATGACATGTCTGACAGGTATGACACTTATGACATGTATGACACATATGTCACCGGTCATGACCCTGACAGATCTCCCCTCTTAAAAGAGTTGTGACCTCACAACGGGCATACCTTTGTATATGTCTTTGATGTCATTGTTGTTGTTGTTTCCGCTGGTACCAGTCTTCTTACACCGATTTGAGGCGTCCCTCATGGTGTTTTTAGGTTATTGGGGGGAACTGAGTCCACTTTAGTCCCTCACCTTAGCATGATGCCTTATAGGCTAATGCCTTACAGTTCTTAGGATGTAGCCCCCTTTGAGTTGCGTATCGTATTTCAGAGTGACGATTCAAGGTTCAATGAATTGCGTTTCGTGATACAGATTGACGCTGGATTACTGATTGATCCACACGTATCGTGCGTCAGAGTGACGATTCAAAGTATCCGAAGTATACGTTACGGATTATTGCGCTAGCCGTCGTCGCTTTTGCGAACGATGATCCCACGATTTAACGATTTATAATCGAACGATTCTCGGCCTGATATAGTGCACCCAACCCTTCCTCCCCTCCTTAAGCTACTTTGGAGGATCACAGGCGGCAACGGGGAGCCCGTGTTTGTTTCCGGAGTTATTTCACCGGGGGCTTGTTTTAATGCAAACAGAGTGGCCCTGCTTAACGGGATTGGACTTATAATCCTTTACCCGGTCTACTCACTCTTGATTATTGGTCCAGTACGCACGCTTTGACGAACATCTATCGCGATGAGTGAGAATGGATTCGCCACGTACTAATGTGAAATTTATTTAGTTATGTTTGTCAAGCACAACTTAGGATCACAACTCCGTCTACCTCAGTCGATGTCTCCGGTAGCTTCGGATGACTGGCCACAGAATCCGATGACAAACCACGGTCTTGGCAAAGGTAGCATTAGCAGTTTTTCACAGATATTGGTACCCGCATATGCGTATCTGTGTAAGGGTATGATTTATACAAGGCTCACTACATCTTAGCAAGGAAGGATCAATTCCTGCTCCTGTCATATCAATTTGATGCAGGGTAAAAATGTTAGGGATATAACCCTGCAGTTCTCGGGATGCAGCCCTGCAGTTTTGGGATGCAGCTCTGCAGTTTTTTTTGGATGCAGCCTTGCAGATCTTGGGATGCAGCCCTGCAGTTCTTGGGATGCAGCCCTGATATATAAACGACCGATCTACGAAAACCCTTTAGGTATATGTTTCCACGGCCTGATTATTATTAGGTCGGCAATTTATTGGCAAAAGTCATTGGCTATCAGCTTTTGACTCAGAAGCCACAATGTTATAGAAGCTGCGACCTTTTGTGACCATATGCGGCATTTGTGCCTTTAGCATACGTAGACAATATGATTATGTGGAACTTATAATCCCACTTAAGTTGCATCATGATAAATTTATCCAAGTGTTCAGGATTTGATAAGGGGTTGACGCCCCACAAGCCAAAGGTCACTGTCTCATAAGGCTCGCCTCAAGTGTGCAGTTTTGAGGATCAGCGTCCTGGCGAGGCACAGTCATGATGCTTCCTAGTCCATAATGGAGCTGAAAATGAGAATGCTCAAGATATTCGAAGACAGGAAGGCTTTTGGTTGGCCAACGTTACTGTCTAGATGCTTAACCTAGATGGGGTTGCATTCGGATACAAACTGTGCAACCATGCATGTGACTTACTGTATGCATTGGTATATGACTTTGACGAATTGTCTCTTGTCATGAACCTGGAAGGAATGACGGGCAAATAGCTAGAGTGGCGGATCTCACTCACTCGGCTTTGTTGTTATGGAATTCGATGCCTGATGGCACAACTGGCAATCTTTTGCTCAGATGTTTCCTTAAGACATTGGCAACAACTTGTGTGCAAGCTTCTCTAGATTTGGAGAGAAACCATGGATCAACAATTCATCAATCAAAACACATGTTATCAAGGCTGATTCAACGAGTCCTTTAACTCTCGAATTTCGACAATCAGCATCTTAGGCAGTTGACGTCAAAGTGATGGTCGTAAGCTTACAATATAGCTTATTCACATTTGAAAAACCATCGTTCTCCTATATCAGTGCCCTTCATATAATATGATAGAGCCGGAGAATGTGCATCTATATATGATTTCTTCATAATGAACTTTATGTGTCAGTAAGTCAAATAAGACTTCATTTGATGCTTCAATCGGCATGATGTACCGTGTCATCAACTTTATGGCTGCTACATACAGATTGAATACACAGATGCTGGAACTTTTGATAAGATTTTTAATCTTCCAAGCAGAATTGCAATGATGTAAAATCAATTTGAGGCAGCTGTATGAAAATGAATGAATCTATACTCTTCCTCCCCCTTTTAAAAAGAGGTGTATCAAATTAATCAGATGGTGATGGAGGATGTTATTCAATCATCATGTTATGTGAAAATGGTTTGATAGAGAATCAGACTGAGATTACTCATCGAATGCTTTAGAGGTAACAATGTCAATCTGAACATTGATTCTCTCTACGTCATATTGGCAATATGCCTGACGTTTTTGAATGTGGCAAATGCCAGATGATGTCAAATGCAGTCGTTGGGTTGCAGCCCACATACTTTGTCAGTTCAGGGTCACTATAGTGTGCCCAACTTAGACAATGATTCTGGATAATGATTGCCATAATGAACAATGAAATCAGTGATGGTACCGAAGTTAACTTTGGTATCGAAGCTAATGGAGAGTCAACTAAGAAGTGTCTGTAATGACAACAACTTACTACGAGTTGTATTTTCGTAGTTGATGGATGGCTGACATGTCATTTCATTATGATTAGAACATGGCATTGCCTAGTGATATGTGTATATTCTTCAGCACATGATCACTTATCTCAATGGTGCCCATTTTATTTTGGGCAAACACTATTCAGAGACTTGTTATGATAAAGAAGTATGAATGATGAATGTGTCATTTCAATCCGATAGAATTGTGACTTGTTTATGACTATAAAATTTCTGTCACTTTCCAGAATGAGGATGAACTGCGCTTGGAAACCGTATGCAGATTGCGGGTTCAAGTCCCGACATGGCTTTTCCAAGACTTCGTGGTTTAATGGACGAGGCAACAAATTTCTAAACATTCCAGAATGAGCTTTCAAAGAGTCTTTATTCCTCAATGAAGTATGCTTGTCTTATGTGCCAAAATGATATGAAACCACAATTATGGTGTCAATCTATATGTGGTTGGTTTATACCATTGTATGCTATTCCACAAATAAGTAGTGATGTCAGAATAAAAACTTTGGACAATTGTAACTCAGTACAAACTTGAGTGCATTCAAGCCCACTTATATGGTCAGAATCTGAATCTAATGTACTTTTACTCTAGCTAAAGCTACCACTGACTGTCCAACATCCACTGAGGACATTGCTTTCTACGTCTTTTGGCATCACGCTCAGTTTTTTTTAATTCTGCAAGCGCCTCTTTGCTACTGCTACATTCGGAACGTTGTACCAGCCACGAAACTTGCTGGAATCTACTAGCTCATCTTCTGAGCTTTCTTCATCCAAAAGTAACACTGGCTTCAACATGTCTTGTTCTTCCATCGAGCACGAGTCACACAGGGAGGCAGCAGACCTGCAGCATGCAAAGAAAATAAACAGCAAGAAAGTCACCATGCAAAATCACCATCCACTGAAGGAGATGACTTCCATCATAGGGCGGTATATTGGTTGTTTTCATATGACACATGGAAAATATGAGTAACTCTTGGAGAATTTTGGGATAAACATCCTGGATTGGCTGTGCTTGATTGCTCTATGCCCAAGAATGACCGAAGAGATTGCTTGCCATCTTTCAGCCATATAGCGTGGAGGCTGCTTAACAACGGTTGGGTCATAAGCTAAATAACTATTTCAGCTATGTCGGAGGCTGAATAGCCATGATTGCACAGATTCTGTTTTTCATGATGAATAGACCTCTGAGAAATGGTATCTGACAAATCAATACTTATGACAACAACGCAACCTTTTGGTATGATGAAGAGCTGATGATCTTTGCTGCACTACAATTGTTTAATGTGCACTACTGAAATGCCTCGTGATATATAATCTTACAGAATATGTCGCGAACTTATGCACGAAGCGTCCACACAAAGCACAACTCTCTAGCCCTACTACTAGACAGTCTTACTTATTGTCAGTGCCTATACAACACAAGCTCGACTTTGCATATGTTTCCTTATATGCCTGCACAGTTATCTTGCTACTGTGACTATACAAAATCTCAAAATTTTTGATATCTCTTTATCTCTTCTCACCACTTGTGCAAGCTCTTTTTCTCAACATCCCCCATCTGTAGCTGCCACCAGTAGCACAGACATTAGACAAGAGCTTGCTCAGCATCTTCTGTTGTAACGCCATCCATTGCGAACTTGCCCATGCTGAAGGTAAACATACCCACTCCAGAAGCTTCTCCTCCTCGCAACATCCTGGCTCTTGTCAAAGGGTTGCGAAACACCATGACCCACATGCATCTTCTGCCAATAGGTCCATGCTCCAAATGCCCAATCACATGTAAACGTCCAGCGTGACACAGCTTACGAAAGTATTGTGCCCTGCTCTCTGTCATATCTGTCATGTAGTGCGATGGCACATGAATACAAGCCACCACTCGGCTGGCCAGTACTGCCAACGGCAACGCAATATCCAGCACTGCGAACCAGGGTGAAGTTACCACTGCGTCACACACCCCATACTTCTCCTTCCAGGCTCGATAATTGCCCGGTTGTAAAGCATTAAGGGCTTCGTGCCACTTCAACTGCGGATTCCAATCATTATTCATGACCTTCAGATGAGGCCACTCCAGTGACATAACCTTGCCAATGACACCTGTGCCAGCCCAAGGATCCCATACCTGCGTGATCTTCTCCCAAGTCACCTCGTGCGCCAAACGTCTGACCTCCTGAGGAACTGTCATCACCAACTCTAAGCCCCAATCCAGTTGACTGGCAATCTTCACCTGAGCTCTGCTCAGTTGTGTCACATCTCCTCTCTTCTGCACTTCCTCGGGGCTCATGGCCTGCACCGTGGACGTCTTGCGGAGACTTCTCGCGCGAGTGTGCTGCTCTGCACACTTCCTGCTCAAGATGGTGCGATGGCCCTCATGCCAGAACCCTGGCATCACTTCTGTGATCACTCTGCTGAGCTCCTCCTGGTTTCCCCAGGCCACTCTGTCAGGAAGATCCCCCATGCTCCCTTCTCTGCTGAGCATCTGCCGCGAGCTCAGCGCCTGCCATGGGTCTTCACGTCCCGGCCTCACTGCACGATGCGGACCCACGTCTGCAGGCAACAATACCACATCTGATCCCAGCTTCTCTCTCAGCTGCAGCTCCATGGCCGCCATCTTGTCAACGATTGACGCGCTCACCTCGGCGGCAGCTGCCACCACAGTCCCACCTAAGCACTTGGGACACTGCCAATCCCCTTCAGGTACTCCATCCAGCGCTGGATTCAGACACCACGTGTGATAACCATGGTTACAGGTGTCACACAGCAACATGGCTGCCTCCCCATCTGTTCGCATGCACGCCTCACACGCGAGATGCTTGCTGGGAATGGCTGCACTGCAGTCGTACTGGTCTTTCACTTGTAAGTGACATGGCGCAATACTTTGCACTGTGCTCTTCTCCCGCAGCTTCGTGCTGTCCTCCAGCACTACCACTCCATCTCTTTGCACCTTGACTATCTTCAGGATGGCTGACTTGGTGGCCACCTCCATGCCAGAGCGCGGTTGCTGTCGTATATACACGAAATCGCCTGCCTTGAACTGGTGCGGCTTCGGTTCGTAGCTGCCACTCCTCCTGTGCTCGTACCTCAAAGTGTCGCGGTGCTGAGCGATCTCCAGGTTGCACCCTGCATGTACCATGAGCCTCTTCACGATGGCGGCTCGCTGCAACAGATCATCAGCCAGTGTCTTCTCCTCCTGCTTCCCAAAGTCCAACTCGGGTCGAGCACGAAGATCCGGTGGCACCGTGGCTTCCTGAGCGAACAGCAAGGTGAATGGCGCCACTCCAGTGGACTGCTGCCTAGCTGCGTTGTAGCTGAGTACGAGTGACCAGAGCATCTCATCCCACTCGAAGTCCAGGCCCTTGTCGAGGGCCATCTTCTTGAAGCAAAACTTGAGGGTGCGTACCACCCGTTCAGTCAAGCCATTGCTCTCTGGGGAACTCGGTGAAGTCACTCTTCGGTCAATGAGACACTGCTCGCATAGAGCAGAGAACTCACCTTCAAACTCTGTGCCCCCATCCACCAAACATTCTGCAGGCGCCCCAAACACGGATAGGACATGATAGCGAAATGCGTTGGCGATGGTGGCGGCCTCCTTGTCGGGGATTGGAACGCACACAACGAATCGCGTGTAGTGCTCAATCATGACCAGGACGCGTTGGTTCCCAGCCTTCGTGACGCGTTTCGTGGGCCACGCTAAATCCAGGGACCAGCGATACATGAAGGACTTGATCTCCAGCGGCGTGAGATTCGCCTCCTCCCGTGCATAGTGCGTCTTCACCCTCTGGCAAGTCTGGCACTGAGTGACCACTGCTTGCACATCCTGTTTGATGCCTGCCCAGTAATGGCGCTGCCACAACAGGTTCAATGTCCGCCTGATGCCCCAATGGCCAGTCCTCTCATGGTACTCACGCACCAACTGAATCCTGTCACAGGGCTTGGGCACCAGCAGCTCCTTACCACTGACAGTGACCATGTATAACTCGCCCATGAGCTCGTCCCAACGGTGACGCGCTGCCCTCTTCCTTACCCTGTGATATTCCTCCTTGGGCACTTCCACTCTTCCTCCTGTCTTGATCCACGCGAGGCATAGCTCGTCCTCGTGTATGTCAGGGTGTCTTTCTCGGAATGACTCCTGGTTGGTTACGCTGGCTAGCATGGCAACCATCCTCGTCGTGTCGGGCAGCTTAGGCAGCCTCATCTCTTTCTCCTTTGTCACTGGTGCCCATTCTGGGGCTGAACTTGTCTCTGCTGGCTTGTCTCCAGGTCTTGAAAAGGCCTGCCGGTGACGTGCCTCGTAGCCCGCGAGCTTCATGGAGGCCATCTTCCACTGCCTGCGGCGTGGAACAGCGTCGGCGGTGCCTAGCCCCTGTGTACCTTTCTGTCCTTGGCTGCACATGCGTTGCAGTCGTTCTTCCCAGTCCTGATGGCTGAGGCGTCGCGCGACTTGCTGGGTGTAGCCGTTGGAACTGGTGATCCACTCTGCTAGTTGGGCTCGCACCGGCTCAGCCGTGCCCTCGGAGGTGGCAGCCACCTTGGTGGCTTTCACGATGGGGATGGCAACTAACGTGCCATGTTCCTTCTCCTCACTCTCCTCACTCATCGGCAGTTTGGTCGTGCTGACCTCGGCAATCGCATACAATAGCTCCATTGCTCTTCGGTCCATAGCAAGGCCAAGCACTCCTGCCAATTCTTCGTCTTTCATGCCATGTGCCGCGCGCAGCTCACCTGCGCTGTACCCCATGGCCACTGCCTTCTCGTCCAGGTTAACCTCTCTGGTCTCCCCCACTTCATCATCATCTCCCTCCCTCACCACTGTGCCTGCGCGAGGCGCGCGAAAAGCACGAGAGTTTTGCGTCGCCAAGATGGTTGGCAATACTCTCATGGGCTCCCCTACAACGTTGGCGGTGTAGTGAGGCTTCCTGTCTCCTGTGACGACCCTGCGTGGCTTCCAGCCTCGCTGCAGAATATCGCGCACGTATCTGTCTGGTGGTCTGTCCACCCGCTCCATCACCAGATTGAACTGCTGATTCTGGAACAGATTGCTCCAATATGCTCGTAGACGATGCGCGTATGATCCCGCGCGCGCCGCGTCAAAGGACACCGGCTGGCCCACCACGCTGTTGATGATGGGGAACACCTCCTTCCTGATCTTCGAGTTCTCCTTGTGTGACAGCGGAGAAACGTTTTCCAGCACATATGCTGGCGGTCTCTGAGGCTGCAGCTGTTGCAGCGTGGAGAGGACTCGCACTGCCTGGTAGAACAGTCTGCTGTGCCTGCCCTCCAGACCAGCCAGCTTGCCAGCTGGTGACAGGTCCTGGCATGGATATCCACACACCATGACCCACTGCTCTCCACTCAATGCCCCTGCATGTACAAGGTCAATGAGGCTGGTGTCTTCGATGTTGCTGGGCAGTTGCTCCAAGTGGGCTGCCTCGGCACGGAACAAGTCAGGATGACGGCGACTGAGCGCCATGCACCTGGCCCTGGCTACCGTCTGGCTGGACTTCGAGATGTCCTGGTAGAGGTACTTGTTAACCTTAACTCCGCAGCGCAAGAGCATCTCTAGTCCAGCACACAGGCCCCCACACGGCTCATAGCAGACCACGCCCTCTTCTCTGGCTTCCTGGAAGAAGCTCTTGTCAATCACTCTCGTGTCGATCTTCTTCGGCACTTTGAGCTTACCACCCTCCATGGTCTCGTCGCCGTATATCGCTGGTGAGCCTCCGGAATGCATACCCCTGATCGGCCGTACCTGGCTGAGGGCATCCCAGGCGACCCGAGTCAACCTGCCCGAGCACCTGGCCACTTCCGGGTGGTCAGTGTCAAACATGACCCCCTTGTTACACTCCAGCTCTTCTTGGTAGTGTACATCAAACAGTCGATGGACTGCACTGGTCCCCAGCTGCTCCCTGACCATGTTCTCGCAGTAGTTGGCCACCTGAGCTTCTGGGCTTACTTCGGGGCCAAGTGGTGGCTCCCTGGTCACTTCCCAGCAAATGGCGTCTGTGAAGCAGCGCGTTGGCCTCTCGGCACGCCCCGCTTCCCTGGCTCGGTCCCCTTCACGGTCCAAACGGGCACCAGTCTCGTCTGCGGTGCTGGGCAGTGGATACCTGGATGGCACATCCGCGTTCTCATTCTTCGGACCTGGTCGGTACTGGACCGTGAACTCAAACTCCTGGAGGCTGATGGCCCAGCGTAGGTGTTGACCTTGTAGGTCACCCTTCTCCATGAGTGTTGTGAGCGGCGAATGGTCGGTGATCAGCGTGAAGTGGACCCCGTGCAGGTACTGTCGTAATGTGCGGATGGCCCACACCACTGCCAGCATCTCACCCTGGAAGCTCGCGTACTGTCTCTCGGTTTTCGACAGCGAGCGGCTGATGACCACACAGATGTGTTCTACGCCATTCTCGTCCTTCTGCCCCAGCACTGCGCCAATGCCATGGTTGCTCCAGTCTGTGTAGAGGAAGATGGGCTTGCTGTAATCAATGGGCTTCAAACATCTCCCCGAACACAGGGCATCCTTCAATGCTTGTAATGCCTGGTCCTGATCCTTCCCCCAAGCTCCCTTGACATCCAACACTTCCTTTCTGAGCAGGTCGTTCAATGGTCGTGCCATCTCTGAGTAGTTGGGTCCCATGGGTTCCCCCACCAGACCTTTGTAGTAGTTCATGAGTCCAAGGATGGAGCGTACTCCAGTTTTGTCCTCGGGCTTGGGCAGCTCTTGGATGGCCTTGCACTTGATGTCCTGCGCGCCAATGGTGTTATAGCCGATGCGGTAGCCCAAGAAGTCCACCGTGGCTGACCCGAAGGTTGACTTGCCCGAATGCAGACGTATCCCTGCATCCCCCAAAGTGCGAAGCACGGCTTCCACATCCTTGATGTGCTGCTCAGCGGTGTCTGAGTATATGCACACGTCATCGACGTACGCCACCGTGCAGTGTTGCAGATGACGTAGCTCGTAGTCCATGATCCTGATGAAGGCTGCGGTTGCTCCAGCTGCTCCAAACGGCATGGATGTGTAGCGATAAAGCTGGTTGCCCCACCAGAACGCTGTCTTGTCCCTGTCCTCCTCAGTGGTCATGGGAATCTGGTGGAACGCCTTGGTCGCGTCCAGGGTAGTCTTGAACTTGGCCTTGGCCACGCGCTGGTAGAGCTCTTCTGGACGGTGTGGTAACGTATTATCCTTCAGCGACAACCGATTCGTAGATCGGAGGTCGACGCAGAATCTCGTCGAGGTCCACTGTCCAGTGTCGTGATCCTTCTTCCCTGCAACCACCACGTTGCTGGCGTGTCTGCAGTGCTGCGAAGCCGGCTCGATGAAGCCATATTCCAGCAGTTCCTTGCAGTGCAGGTCGATGATCTCCTGCTCTCCCGGGCTGTACTTCCTCGGTCGTTGGTAAGCTACCTTAGTCTCGTCCTTGAAAGGGATGGCGAAGGTCGCATGTGTCGCGCCCCCATGGTAGCCTTTGATGTCCTGCGGCTTGTTGGCGAAGCAGTAGCTGCACCTCCTTACCACGTTGCGCATCTCCTCCCAATTCTCCTCGGTGAACTCGGGATGTCCTCCAAAGGTGGCATTGAGCTCGGTGTCCAGCCACGCGGCCTCGTCCTTGGTGACCCTGGTTGTGCCCCCTGGCTGTAACGTGTCCAGCACCGTGTGCGGAAGCACCTCGTCCTGCTCTGCCACCATAGCCTCCCATCCGGTGTCCCATTGGCGCGAAGACCTCTGGTCTTCCCAGGCGGTCCTGGTAGATCTGATCGGCGAGCTCGAGCACGTGTCCATCGTCAGCACGCCCTGAGGCTCCCCAGGGGCCACGACGGCCACCCAAGCAGCCACCGCTAGCAGCAGCAAAAGTTTTAAAATTCTGCCGGTACCCACTGGTTTAACTGGAGGGTGAAGGGTCAGTATGCAAGTCAACATCTTCCACCCCCCTTGCATACGGCCCAGGCCTCCTCCTGCAGACACGTAGACCACCAGCGCCAAGACTGATATCACATAGACACAGTGCGCCACTCGGTAGCAAGCGGCAGTGAACTGCAGGCGCTGCAGTCGAGCGGCAAAGCGCGGCTTCTGCATGCGCCGTGGAACAGCGGCCAGCGTAGCCGGCCCGGCGGCCAAGATCCGCTGGGCGACCGCCAGCGCGCGGCCCACCTGAGTCTCCAGCGCGGCGAATGTGCCACCATCCTGAACTGAGCCGGAGCATGGCAACCCATGGTGGACAATGTGGGCGCCAACCGTCAAGACGCACCCCAGAGTGCCGACCATGTGTGTGAAGTGCATGGCGAGCATGACGAGGCAGAACCGTATCAACGGCACGTACCACAGCCCACGCCGAGCGTGATGGAGCCCAGCTACCTCAAGAGCGCCCTTGGTCAACAGCAGTAGGTGCCTGGCCAGTGCCAACAGCACTCGGAGAGGCGCCTGTTGATGTGCCCATGGCTCGAGTGGCGTTGCGCGCACGGCCCACAACGCGCGTGCCATGGCTCTGCGGGGCGCCTCAGCGTGGAATGCCCAGCAGGCGACGACCTCACCAAGAAACCTGAATACCTCCATAGCCATCCACACTGCCATCACTGCAAAATGAGGCAGCTGCGGCCAACGCAAGCGCACGAACACCCCCACGAGCAGGAAGCACACCTGAATGCGCTTCGCCCGCCTATCATTGGCGGGCTGCGTGCCCGGCTTTTCGCCGGGGCTGCTTCTCAGTAACGGGCGCGCCGGGCTGCAGCTGGCCCGGTGCCCCCTTGAAAAGGCCCCAGTGCGCTCTCCCTTCTCCTCTCCTCCCAGATCTCATCATAACTTTGGTGTCTCTGGGGAGCCCGCGACGCGCCCATGCCGGCATGCCGACCGCGAGACGCGTCCTGACGATGAGCGCCTTCCTCGGGGCTAGGAGATCTCCTCCTGCGCTGACCAGCCCGTGGTGAACTCTGCTGTGCGGCACCCCCAGTTGGACTCTGCGGGCGCGCTGCAGGTTGGCCTGAAGGTCGAGTGTCGACATGCGCAACGAAGCCACTGGAGCGCTCCGGGCTGCTGGGTGCTGTAGAGCTCGGGGTTGATGGCACGTATGAAACGGAGTCCGGCTCTTGTCCTGGGACAGCCGGAGGCACGGCTTCAGTCTGCTGCGTGCAGACGGAATGTGCAGGGGATCTCAGGATGTCGTGGATTGAATGGTGCTCAGGCCTCTGTGCCATGTTGCACTCCAAGCCCATGGTCGATATCCCGCCGAGGACTCGGCCAGAGTAGGGTGTCGGCGTGGACGTGGCCTGCGTGCCCATGGTTGATATCCCGCCGAGAACTCGGCCAGTGTAGGGCGCCGGCGTGGACGTTCTCGCCCCAATCCTCGCAGTTGCGTGGGCAGTGCGAGGTCGTTCTTCATGTCCTCTGATGATCGCCTGACGCGCCTGTAGCGATTCCGAGAGAGCCGCCATGGCGAGGTGGTTTGCTGCGACCTCGGCCTCCCTCCGCGCCAAACTGGCAGACAGCCCAACCAGTCTTTCACCGATGACCTCCACTTCATCTTCTGTCAGCGGCGACGGTGTCCTGGTGCGACCCGTGTGAGTGCTCACACCCTCAACAGCTGCGGGGTCGGAAGAGTATCCTGAGATGCTGTCGTCTCCCTCCTCACTTCCTGCATCCTCTCCCTCGATTGGGTCCAGGTTCCTCATGAAGTCGTTTCGAAGACGCTCCTGCACCTCTGCCCGACGTGCCTCAGCCAGCAACGCCGGGCCCACCGAGGACGTGAACGCAGACAATGGTTCTCGGTGCATCACCGCCACCTTGTTCCAGGTCTCCCAGCTGCAGCAGTCAAACTTGCGCGTGACTGAGGAGAGGTACTCCAAGGTGAACGCCATGCTGCTGGGCCCCTGCTCACTGTAGTAGCGATTGTCCTCAAAGAGGTAATACACTGCCTTGGACCGGGCGTTGGCACGGGTCTTGAAAACCCGTAGGGTGCCCTGCCGTGGGCCATCGCTCAAATGGCTTCTGGCGATCTCCAAGAGCTGAGTGCGATCAACCAGATGTGTCATATGTTTCTGCAAGGTGCCGAGGAGTCCTCCCGTGCAGCCTTTCGACTGCCCACCCAGAGGCAGAAACTCTTCCCTTTGTCCCACTCCTGCGGAGGAAGCGTACCGGTGCAGGGTCTGGTTGCTGAGTTGCTGCGTGTGCACCCCCCTTCCTCGCTGCGCGAAGGGCTTCCCGAGCTGGAACTCGATCTTGCCCATGAAGCAACGGTACTGGATGAGGAAGACCGTCTGTCCCTGCAGCGCCATGAACTCCGAGATCTCTCCCAGGTCCAGCCAGTTGGCTTCTCCAGCTGTGTTCTCGCTGTGAGTGGGCGACTCCGGCTCGTAGGTGCCCTGGAACACTGCAGCGTGGTAATCCAACATGGCAGGGTCGAAGACGCCGTTGGGCCAGGTTTGATGCCGTAAACGAAGCGGTGCTGAAGATGGTGGCGGTGCGGAGCCAGATGGCCCTGCCTCATCCCCCCTGACCGTCTTCGACGTCCTGAGAGTCTTGGATGTGCGCACTGGAGGGTTTCTTCTGGCCCCATAAGTGTCCAGCGCGTCCTGTGCTTGCTCCTCTGTCTTGCATGCTCCGAGCATCACTCTCGGGTTGTCCCCCAGATGCAGGTACTCCACGGCGGCAGCGTTCGTGCTAAACACCTCGCCATTGCCTCCTTCCCCATCTGTCACCGGGTAGAACTTCCCCACCTTGTCCGCTGCGTCTGACAGCGTGAGCTGCGGGATCACATTCACCTCGCTCGCCACCTCCATATCGTACCTCACCTTCAGACGAGCTCGAAGGTCAGCGATGTCCACTCGCTGTACATACTTTAGGTGCTGGTACTGCCAGCGCTGGTCCTTCTCATAGTAAAAAGGCAGCTGGAACTCGCCAGTCATCTTGCCCATGGGGTTCATGATGGTGACGCCTTCCATGGTGTGACGTACCATGCGCTCCATGAGATCCCATTGGGCGCGAGTGTGCTCGCTGAGTACGCAGAACTGGCGCGCCACCTTGTCCCACATGAGCTTGCCCGTCACGACTCCTGGGTACGTCTGATGGGTGTTGAGGACCTCCTGAACACTCGCCATCGTGTACCTTCCTGCCTCCCGATGGGCACCACAGTCAGGGAGTGGGACCTGGTCGTTGTCCTTCTTGCCGCTCGGCCTCGTGGTCCAGGTTTCTGAGGGTATCTTCGTCTCCTTGTCAACCTTCTGGTCCACCAACGTAAAGTCGGGCCACAGTAGCTCCGTCTCCAGGATGGTCTTGTATTCTCCACATCGCGGGAACTTGACCTGCACAAATCCTGCGTCTACACCACCTCCATCGACCTCTTCGCAGAGTGTGCACAGACGAGCATAGCCCGTGCGGTCGATGTACAAGCGCTGCTGAGACCAGCTACTCTCCTTGTCTTGGTAGTCCCACGGGTTCACTGCCATGCCCCCCCATGGCTGTACGCTGGCCAGCTTGAAGGCAGCTTCGCTCTCGGCCTCCTGCCTCAGCGTGAGGTCTGGATAGCGAGGGTCTGACTGAGTTGTGGTCAGGCTGGCTTGAGTGCGGGACTCCCTCGCATCTGGCTCTTCAGCACTGGACCACTCACCCCTGGTCGCCACATTGGCTTCCCGCTGGCTGCGTGATGATGCTTGTAGCATGCCCAGCATCTGGTCTGTCAAGGACGTACCAGGCGGAGGAGGTTCGTACGTTGCGTTCTCGGCGTGTAAGCTGACCCGCCCAGTGAGCTCGACTTGCATCATTGAGCTGGGTTTCAAGAAGCCTGCCTCCACCATGGACTGGCAGCGCGCCTCGAGCCTCTCCCTCTCATCCGAGTTGAACCTTCTCAGCCTCATCTCCTCTAGCCATGACGCCAGGCTCTCCATCAGCTCGGGGTGGTTTCGCGAGAATGCACAAGGTGCAGGCGAACACCTTTCCCCTGCGAGGGCCAGACGGTCCTCTCCCCTCGTGTCCAGGGACACTGCTTCACGTGGTGGTAGCTCGCAATCATCAAAAGCGGGGGCAAGAGTGCGCGCTGTCGCGGCCTCAACGTCGAAGATCTCGGTCGCCAGGCACACTCTCGGGTCTTCATTCCGCTTGCTCCTTGCATCGACGGGCGGCGTCAACTCGATCAATGGCAACGTGACCTTCTCCTTCATACCCAGTGACACCGCGGCCTCAGAAGTAGCAATGCCTCTGTAGAGGTCGATGGTCAACTTGAGGGCGTTCTTCAGGGGTCCAGTGCCCACCAAGAAGTCCCACGTCGTGTCATTGGTGTAGGTGACGAAGGCGTGGAGCCGATGCAGAGTCATGTACGGCGTGCCCGCAGCGAGAACCACATCCACGTAGCAGTACTTCGTGAATTCCGCAGGGCTGCCATCACATCTCGCCACCCTGGCCCCTGTCTCTGCATCAAAGATGGTCAAGCCCAGCCTGTTGGCTGTCCTGATTGGGATAATGTTGCAGTTGGCCCCCGTGTCCAGGAGAAGCGCTTTGTACAACATAAGCAAGCCTCCAGAGGCCATCAGCGCCATCCCTTGTGCCAGAGAATCGTTCAGGAGCTTGCATACAGGCTGGACCTGCGCCATGGCAGTGAGCTGTTCCTCTGTAAGGCCACTGAGCATCTTCTTCTTCAATAGCTCGTACGCCTTAGCGTCCATGGTCCCTGCGTGCAGCTCACCCCTCTCGCTGAAGTCTCTCACCCCGTAGCTCTCCTGGACGGTGGCCGCTGCAGCTGTTACACGCACCGTCGTCCTCTCCTTCCTGGGCTGCTCCACCATGTCCTCCGGCATCTCATCCAGAGGAATCTCTTCTTCGTCACTGTCGTCGCCCGACTCCATGCCCGGGCAGTCATCATCCTCGTCGCTGGTGTCCTGGCAGTCTGCTGCTGAGGCTGTCGGCACGGGGAGCTGGTCGTTCTCAGCCAGTTCCACCAAGGTCTCCACACCCCTTGGAGCTGATATGCGACCTTCTGCTACGAGTCCAGCAGCTAGCTTGCGGAAAGCTGCTCCCAGGCTCTTGATCACGGAGGCCATGAGCTGCACCTTCCTCTGCATCTCGTCCGCCGCAGGCGCCATGGGCACCTGTGCGTCTGCCTCGTACTCCTCGGGTGTCTTCACTGGGAAGCCCCTCATGCGCTGGGTACTTCCCAGGGCTACTGCTGGAGCCGCCGTGAGTTCAGACTCCACACTCTTGCACAGCGTCTCGGGGAGTGCCCCCAGACCCAAGGTGTTGAGGGCGCTCGAGAGCTCCTCTTCGCCCATCTCCTCGGCCATGGCTGTGAGTAACTCGGTTGGAGGGCCAGACGACACTCCTACCCCTGCGCTGCCATGGTGGTGCGCGCATGTGTCGACGGTGTGCGTTTCCCTCTCCGCGACGTGCGCTGCGACTGGTTCCCCGTCGGAGCCCTCATCCTCGGACAGCACCTGCGACTTCACGCTGCCCGCACGACTGGCCGTCTTCCTAGCAGCCACCATGCCCTGGTACTCTGCTTTCAACGCCTCGGGATTGCCAGTGGCGCTCTTCTGCTTGTCCTCTGGTGGCTGTTTGGCTCTGTACTTGTCCTTCTCTTCGTTGGACAGCTGCTGCCAGTCCGTCACCAGGATGCCCCAGTCAGAGTTCTTGAAGCGGTTCTTCAGGTTATACATGCGCAGAGCGGCGTTCTCCGCGTCCCACCACTTGCTGGAACCAAGCCTGCTTTCGTGGAATCCAGCAGGCATCTTGACGTGTTTATAACCACTCCTGCACTGCTCGGGATCGGACTCATGCCAGCCCCCTCCAAAGCAGCGCAAGCACTTGGGCTTGTCGTTCGTACGCACGCCCTCTGCTGGCGGTGGTGTCTTGTTGTAGGAGGCCTTCTTAGCCCTTTCGGCCACATTCACCTCCTTCTTCATCTTCTTAGAAGGTGATGCATCTACCTTCTTGCTGTTCTCCGGTTCGCCTGACTGCGCCACCTCAGAGGATTCAATCTTCTTGATCGAGTTCTTTATGGCCTTGAGGTCAAGGCCATGCTGTCGCGCCTCCCAGGTGGAGTACTGGCAGCCACATCGTCTGGTGATCTCCTGGAGGAAGGTGAGGATCCAAGACTCTGCATCGCCCTTGAGCTTGTCTTGAACCTCGATGATGGCCTCCAGGTCCTTCCAGGTCACCCGATTGGGTGGCGGGAACTGTGCCCTCAACTGCTCCTTCACCCGCGTCTGGAAGATCTTGATGCGCAGGTTGTCTACGCAGTCCTCGATGAAGGTACGCAGCTCTTCATCGCTCAACACCTTCCCAGTGTTGAGCTGCATTTCCCTGCGTTGGCACATCTTCATGTAGGTCAGCCCATCCTGCCCCACCTCCTGTGGCTTCTGTGTCAACAGATCCACTTTCTCTTGAGTCCCTTTCATCATGAACTTCTTGTCAAGGGCAGCGATGAAGCCCCTGAGCGCGTAGAAGTACTGGGTATCACGGGTGCCATCACGTCCCGTCAAGCCTTTCAGGGAGGTTCCATCAGTCAGGTATTCGTCGGAAACCTCCCCTTGGGTGTCTTGGTTCGTCACCGGCCTCGCTATCACCCACGTGGCGCCAGTGTTCATCTCATTGAAAGGGGGCCTAGCGCATGGAATAGTACCCTCGAGTGGGCCATGCTCGCTAGTGTCCTTCAGGACTCGGTCCATGTTGGAGGTCACTACCCCCCCTCTTTCATAGTTCTCGCGCCACCAGCTGAGAGCTTGTGAGTTCTCTCCAGCCAGACACGCAGGGATCATGTCCCACAGATATTCAAAATCAGGGGGAGTCTCTCTCAGGGTCTTCAGCTGAGCTTCAGTGAGAGTGCCAGCCCCGGACCTGAGCCTCTTCCTGACGTTGGCGTTGTGCTGCCGTACGAAATTCTCGCACATGTCGGCGAACTCCCTCAGGAACTTGGGCCGATCTTCTTCCTTGGTGCCCGTGTAGTTGGGCAGCGTCCCAAGGTTGACACGAGCGTAGTCAGTATACTCCATGTCTTCTTCAAAGATTACTAATGGCTCCTGGGCTTGGGCTTGCAGTTGGACTGGTGCTTGTGCCTCAGGCTGTACTAGTGCTTGTGCCTCAGGCTGGCCACCGGCAGCCCCTTCCTCTCCCTCCAGCTCTGAGAAATGCTGGCTTACTCGTATCGCCCTCTGGGCACGCCTCTCTGCCCGTTGCTGTTCCTCGCGGTCAGCCTTGGATTCCGTTGCTACCTTTCTGGTGAAGAAGAAATACTGGTGTGAAGGCTCTTTTCACTCCACACTTCCCAGCTTACCAGTACGGATGAATCCGTCCCTGGCCTCACCTTTCAGTGCTTTGCTCTAAGTAGCAATCACTGCCAGCATAATCTCGTCCACGACTGGTGAGCAAGGTTCCATCTGTGACCCGGTCTTATATTGGCTCTCCCAGATGTCCAGCAGGGTTGCCTCTGCAATTAGTGTCTCTGGTCTACGCAGTAAGTCAGTAGAACGCCAGCATAAGTCAGGTGACCACAAAGAATGCTGTCGTGAAGATGCCCACTGACAGTCCTGTTTCGCTCCACGCCTTCAGGCGTACCAGTACGGATGAATCCGTCCCTGGCTTTACCGTCTGGTGCTTTGCTCCAGCAGGATGTCACTTCCCGAAATAGCCCAGTACATAATTCTCAACGCTGCAATCATGTTCGTAAAATTAGCAACTGGTTCTGCTGTGACCGCTGTCGCTGTACTTCGCAAGACTGGTGAACTTCAAGTGTCGCAACAGCCTGCTTCACTCAACCTCTTCCAAGGCTTACCAGTACGGATATATCCGTCCCTGGCATCACCATTCAGAGGTCTCGTTCTTCAGGACTGCTGTTGAACTCTCAGCATTACAGACGACATGTCTGTAATAAGGCACATTTTTGTTTTGAAAAAGACTGTTAATTACAGTTCTGACGCAGTCGCACAAGGAGAAGTCCACAAATGTATATCTTTACAAGCATAAGAATACTGTATCTTATTAATTATCTCATAACACTGCTGTTTTCGCGGTCTCAAGCGAGTCCTGGTTATTCTCGGAATCACTGTTACGAAGGCAAAACAAAAATGAGCGTCTGCTCACTCTCACTACGCCGCCCTACTTATTCTCGTTATCTCCAAACAAGTGTAACACCCATCCGTATTTCCGTATCTCGTCACTGTCATAACTCCTCGCGCGTATCGTACTGCGCGTGTCATACGTTCGTCACAGAGACTGCTACAGCAAGTGTCACAACCCGGCTGAGGTACACGATAAGCCGTGGTTTGTGACAAATAGGCATTGCTCAATGGCGGTATGATCAGATGTGTAATGATCAATGAAGACAAGATGGTTGGTATGGCTCATTTAGTAGGCATAATTACCTCAAAGAGATGCCAATACACGGATACATATCAAGACATAAGGGCAATAGGCTTATTATATAGCCTTCAAGGCAGCTAGCATTTATGCTGCATTGGTTAGCTCAGTGGCTTTGACCTTTCTAGGTGTTGTACTCAGGCCGTGGCCTGCATATTGCATTGAGTACTCTTGACACCTTTAATGATCCAATCAGAGGATATATATGAAATATCAAGAATGGTTGCCCTTTTCAATGATCATCGGTGGCAGAGGCTATAGTGCTTGCACCGTGTCAATATACAATTCTTGTCTGGATACATGCTAGACTGGATGTATACAATGTCTAGGTCTTCAAAATCAAGCTCATATGTATGTCATGGCTGATGACTTTAGAAATGTTTGATACATATATGTGTCAACTTCATGGAGTTCTGCATGGTTTGACTGTATATAGTCAGGCTTACCAAAACAAAAACAATGATGCAACTTAATTGTTTTATTTTATTATTTGCCTTTATTATTTATTTGGTTTTAAGTTGTATTTTTAGCTTATCATCTTCCCCCCTCAAGGAAGTGTATTGCTAGGCGGTTGTCAAGCGCCGTTCAAATACAACAGAGGTCCGACCGCTATGTGATGACGTGGAAGCTTTCTATGAAGCTGGATAGCAGTTCTCGGGTTGCAGCCCATTGCACCGAAGGTGCATTGCAGTTATTGGGATGCAGCCCGAATCCACGTCATCGGCGTGGGTCATATAGTGCCCAAGCATGTGCTGTATATATACAACACTACCCTCCAGCGAAGTGGTTTGCTATTACCATCGTCGTATGCTGTGGGATATCAAATATATGATCAGAGAGCATGGATATATATATATATATATGTACCATGTTTGTCAATATCGGAGAGACTGTGTCTTCTTTAAAATCCTCATGACTATATGTATAATGGTGCTATACTGATGTCAACACCTTCTCTCTGAGTGATTTATTGATTTCAGATGTGATGTCGTGGCATTCAACCTTGTCCGCTTGTACCGGAGGTTGTATGAATTGTGTCCACGTCATTGGCACGAATCATATTGTGTCCATGCATACGCGATCTTAGCGCAGGTCACAATACAGTGCCCGAGCATACGCGATTTTAGCGTAGGTCACATTGTGTCTCTTATTTATTACATCTGAGAATATCTGTTACTCATCTTTGTGAGTCTAGACAGCATTGTGCTGATTGCAATGCTTTCTCTGGTGACTTATATATCACAGATTATACCAAATGTGATGATCAGTCCAGTGCAATATTTTGTCACCGGAATGTACAGGGATTGTAAATGATTGCAATCCAGCCGGAGGAACAATCTCAACAGCTTATTCTGTACTAATGAATTCATCGGAGTTATACTCATTTCGACGATTCAAACACCCATGTCATTGTAGTGATGACAGCTCATATGAATATATGGGGGTTTCCTCAGAATGCTTTTATGTGATGTCAACATATTATGAACAATTCACTTGCATCTTTAGGACAAAGGAGTTACGCTTGGAAGGTCTTGCATGGTGGTCTCCCAACAATTATCAGCTGTTATTCGGGTGCCACATTCTGCCTTCAGCACTGGGACTATATCAACCAGTCTTACAGCGATGCACTTGTCCTTCCCACTCTTATGTACGGCTATAATGCCAAAGTGTATCAGGTGGGAAATATATATATACATTATATAACTATCATCTTCTGATCCAAGATATGCAATTAAGCATGGTATCAGGTTATATGTTATGTATATAGTTCAGCATTTCAAACTTACCCGAGGATGTAAATGCTGAGCAATAGTCAACTTACAGTCACTGGGATGTAGTTTCCCATCCGAGTTTACACTTTATTAGTGATGGTGGATTTAACGTTGTACAGATTTCAACGTTATTTGTGGATGCAGTGATTTTATCAAAAGCAATCCATCAAAAATCACCAGATCGAAATATAAAATGGATATGTGTGTGATCCCATCCACCTTCTTCCCTCCTTGAGGAAGTGTGAACACATAGGCAGGTCAGTTGCCTATATACCTTATAGCTTATAGCTTACAGCTTATAGCTTGCAGTCCTTGTAGGAAGCAGCTCATACAGTTTTAGGGTTGTTGCCCAACAGTTCTTGGGTTGTTGCCCGAAATATTATCATGTCTGTGCTGATTACAGCATGATATATTTATGCCAAACACGAAGTATATCCAATATTTTAGTGGCATTTAGGGCATGTTACGTTACAGTGGCCCATATCCCCAACAGTGTGTTTAGGGTGTTACTTGGTATTAGTAACCCTAAAATAGGTAAAATTAAAGCAGTATAAATATTTTGCAAACATTTTTAAGCAAAACTGCATTTAATGTCACACTGAATGTTACGTGGTTTGCAGGAGGTATGTTACACCCCTGACACACACATTTAATTTTAGGGTGTTACAGGGTGTTACAAGTGCTGCATAAATCAGGGATTATTTATTGATAGCTGAATAATCATATCAGCAAAAAAAATCAACCCGAAATTTTCATTTTGAAATCATGCGTAAAACATTTTTACGCATTTCGTTACAGCCAATATGTACACCCCTACATATTCCACACCTGCTATCTAGGGTGTTACACGAGATATGACTATGGTCGTCATGATTTTCTGATACCTTAATAGGTATAAAATCATAATATCAAATAAAATAGGGTCGAATTTTCAATTTTCAAATCTATCGCAAACGAATTTCACCCATTTTGGCCGTTTTTCGGCTTATCTATTGTTTTCCATAGTAATATATCTCTGTGTGTGTGTAAGCTGCAAAGTACAGAAGTACTGCAACTCATTTCACTTTTGCAAATGAGGATTTTCATGGCATAAAAGTGAATATTCCTGTATGTCAACATCTGTGGTTGATCATTCTGTGGGTTTTACTGATTTGAAACCCATGGAAGTAAATGCACTTCCTGATGATATTTAGGTTTACCAACTATAAGCGGATTATCCACTTTAGTGATAATTTATCAACTTATGATATGTTTGAGCATATGACTGTGCTCTAAGAGTATATCAAAATGATATCTCTAAATTTCAAACATATCTGGACATAGCTTGATTATAATCAAAGCAGTTTAGCACAACACATACATATGTGTGTGTATGTCCACAACAACCTATATCAGCTCAATATATGTATATACTGATCTGGTTAGATACATGCTTTTGTGCTGATCAATACTGAGTCAATTGTCAGAATGCAGTATAGTGGTTGTTGTTGCTCCAGCGATGTGTGAGAGTGAATGGACTGTGCTCAACCGTTACCAGCTGTTGCAATGAGCACAGTATTCTGCCTTCGGGTCTGGAGATAACTCCATCCAGCCCTACAGCATGTTGTCTTATCCTGCTCCCATATGTATCGCCATCTCTGACATTCCACACGCACATGTGTTTGTGGAATGGTATCCATATTATCATGTACATGATAGACATTATAGTTGGTCAATTCACTCTGAGTCAGTGAATGTCAATATACAGTAATGCCAGTGTGTGTGCATGTATAGTACTTATTGATTAGTACTTTTGCCAATGTGTGTGTGTGCTCACTTTTACACACTTACAGGAAGATAACTTCTGGTATTACAATATTCCCAAACAGTTTATCATGCAGGATGATGATCAGCATACCATGTACTGAATGAATCTAGCATGATATATATCAAGTTAGGAGTTATTGTAATCCTGAGATAATCTCATTCACAATAATGAGTTGCTGGTTGATTTTACATGTAGCTCTGGTGTGTATTCGATTCAGTAATCCATCATAGAACGGTATGTGATCCGGAGAGCATCTCGGCTCCACCGGGACATAACGAGCTAATTATGATGTTAAGACTACTTTCAGGCACCTTATGCTAACATGAGTTCTAATATTATCTAGCATGCACTGCAATGTGCTTGTGGAATGTTCAGTATATTGCAAAATGATGCTAATGTTCCAGTTGCTAATGTGATCAAACTGGTGTATATACTACAGCTGATATCGTGATCAAGCTGTTTTGATGATGCATGCACAACTTACAATATTGCAGTCACTCAATATAGAATGTATACATGATGTAATGCTGCATGTACTCATGTGCTGCATGTTGGATTGTTGGTGTGTGCTGCATATACTCATGTGCTGCATGTCGGTGTATAATGCAATCATTGCAAGCTCAGTATACACATCTCTTGCACACTATATTGCAAATAAGCATAAAAATGCGGACGATTTGAAATATTTCTGCAGTCATCAATATATGGTGTGAAATGCTGCAGTATAGTAATCATGTGTCCATCCAAAGTATCCCTGCAAGTATACAATTATTCTGCAGAGGATATTGACGCGCGTAACATGGCATATGTACGGATGGCGGACACTGTAGACATGTGCATGTCTCGCTGCATGTAGATACATCAGGAATCATGCGCCCTAAAATCGTGCGTTTATTGCATCCGATGAAATCATGACAGGTGCACATCGCGCTGACGAGCTAAAAATCATCGTACGAGCGGATTATTGTATACGATTCAAGCAGATCATTTGCGAAAATCGATGTTGCCAATTATTTCACAAAGTATCTCATTGTCGCCGGTGTATTGTCGCATAAATGAATGCGATCGCGCTGTTTAACGAAATTTCGTACGTCCATTCGCAGTTGATGTGAATCATACGTACTGACGGTCATTTTTCGTTAGCGCATCTGCATCTCGCATACCGTGACAATCCTGCGAATTTTGACATCATATGTATACGATCCGTACACTGTGCGCACACCTTGTCGCTTATAGTATTAATCCCTAAACAGCGGTCCGGGTCAATAATGACCCAAAGCCGTTCATACGGTTCGACATGTTTCGCCTTTGATATCTCGAGCAGTATTTGCCGCATTCGGTATGATAGTAGCTCGAGGTTTTGGTCTTCACGTTGATCGAAGCACATGCAAAGCTCGCTAGCTGTCGATGGGTGTAGCAAATATGGCGGGCAAAAACGTAAACGCTATGATGAAACGTCAAAATAGTTTCCGATGTTTAGGGGTTAAGACGATTTCTCTGCGAATGTTGTCAGCTGCGAATATGTTCGCGATGATAAATCCTCGCGCAATCCGTATGCTGTCGATATTCGAGCGTATATTATTATTCGGTTTGCAGATATTCAGTATGACTGCGAGTGCTGTCGCTTGTATGCGCGAACCTGCAACCTGCGAACAATACAATATATACGATATCTAACGCTGCACTCACTTGAGTTCTCGTTCTCGTGCCTTGACGAGTTTAGAATACCATCTATTAGGGCTGATAAGCGAGCCCTCAGTATATCATATAAAATAATAGTAAACGCTGTGTTATAGGACGGTAACACACGCGTAAGATAATAGCGGGGATGAGTGCAGGCTTCTGTGAGAAGATGCTGCCTCTAGCACAACGCTAGCTCATCTAAATACCGAATGTCTCCCATCGCATAGATGGTACCGCCATTGGGTTGTGAACCCGAGACATTGGTTGAACGACCAGTATCGTCAGAACGAATAATACGTTCGCCCCATAATATTGCGCATGCTTGTTCCGCACATGCTTGAAGCGAAGATGATTTCTTGTTTGTTACTTCAAGATCGTATCTTGCTTTGCCATCTTCGAGTTCGACATACGAACTCTCGATGATAGGTGTCATTCAAGTCTTTCCTTGAATACTGACAAATGATGTGACTTATCATCTGACGACATGTACAGTCATAGTCGACCGTACTGACGACTGTCTGTCATTATGATATATGACATGACTCGACATGACATGACATGGTATGACATGTCTGACAGGTATGACACGTATGACATGTATGACACATATGTCACCGGTCATGACCCTGACAATTATGCTCCAGACATTGCCGGCCTCATAGCTTCTGGACCACAAGGTGGTATTCTGTAAAACCCCCCAACCAAGGCACATCCACGCAATTGGAATATGTCTTACTTGATGCGCCTCATGAATCAACCAATGCCCATATTAGTTAAAGATGACAAACCGATGATTGATGGAAAAAACGAACCAACCGGTGCGGAAGAGGAGGAGACGCCGACCTACCCAAAACAATACATGCTGCAAGATGAACGCTAATGGTGACCGAATGAATAAAGACGAGATAGAGGAATATAGTGATTCTGATTCCTCAGGATGTGAAGAATTTTTAGACTGATAACACCTTCCTTCACTAGTAGTGACATTGCCTTATAGTAACTAACGTATGGAACAAAAAATGTGTGTAGATACCACACTTTTATTCAAATGTATAGATATAACCACGCTTTCATTACAAATGTGATTTCGACCACATATGCTTCATTCACCTTACGAACCATTTCTTGGTACCTTTCCTAAATTCATAGTTTAATTTCAATGCACACCAAATATATATATTAAATATTTTAATGCTTTCTTATGCATCTATTTACTCATTTATTCCTTATACAAGTATACACATATATATGGATTGTTATGTCCGTTGGCATAATTATTATACATATAATTATTAATCATTTAATTATTCGATTTCCTCATAATTTGCTAGATTGATAACACCTACTTCCTAATGCTGCAAAATGCCTACGGATTGTAAGGGACACATACTTTACAAAATGCCATCCATTTTCAGCAAATGCTATTCCTGAATTCTTAATAATTAAATTGACATGCAATTACCAACCATACATTAATCATGTGCACTCATATTTCTTCTATTTGGCGCACATAAGTGTGTGTGCTAGGAATTGATATGTTCCCTTGGATAAGAGATTTATTTTTTCCCCACCTGTACGTTCACGTACCCCCTATATAATTATTGATAAGTATATAAAGTATAACTCGTTTTTTGGGGGGTTATCGCTATAGGTTTTAGGATGACTTGGAATATAGGTATAAGTATAGGTATAAGTCACTTATATAACCCTGAGCTTATATATAAAGCCCACACCCCTGATCGATACGATAAGTCGATTTATACCATAATCGTCTAGTCTGTGACACGATTCAAACTTTGCAGCTTGCTCGCATTGCGATTGGTGGGCAACAATCTTCACGTTCAGTTCCACAGTCAAGCGGACTTCACCCACGTTGGGTTTTAAAAATCATTCCAACGCGTCGCGTCGGTAAGCAGTGTTTTAACAAAGCGCAATAAGAATGCCAAAGAAAAGAGCTTTCAGATAAGTCGTGCTCGTCCGGTGAAAGAATGTGAACCTCACCCTTCATCCGGTCGGGCACTTTGTGAGCTGGAAGAGCATGTTGTAGGAATCTAGGACAGCAAAGGCAACGTTTACGTCGTATGACATGAATCTCCCTCGGCGCCAATATTTCGTCTTGATATACTTCGTCGCCACACTTTTCGTTTATTCGCAATACGTGCTCTTAAGGCACTTTTCGGCCTTGCAATTCGATAGACCTAGAGGTCTCGCCGTGGACATCATTGAAGAGGAACATATAGGACATGTCCCAGAACGCCAGCCGAAGGATCACACGCGCCAGGATGAAAGCGCGCGGCTCGTAAACGATCTTACGGATCTTGTCCAACTTCTGCCGAACGCTTCCATTCCTAACAGTACCTCTGATTTTAGATGGAATGAGAAGCAGCTCGTCACAGATGCCGTCGTAGTGCCAATGTACTACGCGAAGAAACCCAAGAAAATCCCAAAGTTTTTGTGGACTGGGAATAAGTCTGACGACATACCTGTTAAAGGTAATCCTAGCAATTTTAGTTCGGCGGGACTATTGACGTTCGGCTCTGCCTCGAGCGCGTTTTTGGCTCGGAATTGCGCATGACTTTCAAAGTAAATACTGCGGTCTTATAAGCCAGGGATACCGCTACAGTATCAACATTTTCTCTAATCCCTCACCTGACGTGGGACGTCTTTCCAGTCTCGCGTCTGCTGCACGAGTATCGAAACTCGCGGGGATACCTTACGCGTTTTCGTTCCGTTCCCCCTCAGTTTGGCCTGTCAACTCAACCCTGGATTCTCCGTGGTGCACCTTTTGCAGAGGACCAGTTTCACGGTGCGATTATCATCCACAAACCGGAGTGGGGAGTTCAAAAGGATAAGCATCCCGCACACAAGCGGCACCACTCGGGAACGCAGGTACAACACTTGCTCGGAGTGCCACGTCCGAATACGTCTGAAGATATGCTTTACTTCGGCCCCCCTGTCTGCATACTTCCTCGCCAAAATCCAAAAGCTTTCTCCAGGCGAGCTCGCGATATGAGAGCCCTGCTGTCAACGACTCCTTTCTGTTCGCCGAGGGCACGCGGCTCCTGCTTCAAGCTCTACTGGAGAGCTCTGCTTGCGAGGCCGAAAAATCCGTTTGCTGCTCGTCTAGCGCGGGTGGGCCTTTCCGTATATTACATAATCGCCTTCGGAAGAGAAAGGCGCATTGACCTCGCTCCCCGATGCCTTAAAGTGCACGTTCTCTGTTGACGGCGCAGGACGGCGCCGAAGTGTCGGATTCCGGGAACATTTCAAGTTCCAAGCCACTGACGGATCAACAGCTGCTTGCACAGAAGGGTCAGTGCAGCCTCCGCGGTTGGATCCAAATTATCGAAATTTATTGATACCCATGCGACGCGTTATATCGGTGTATATCGCTCACTGTGGGTCGGGACGCTCGCATGCGCGCGATACATATTGTTTCTTGTCTCTCGCTATGGGTCAGGACACGCGTACTTTGTTTACTTTGTTTGTTTTCTCTGAATTCTGGCGGATATGAAAAGTGACCTCTCTGAGATCGCCCCTCCCGACTGCCTTGCTGGATGATGCCGCAGTGGGTGCGTTGCGAGACCGGGTCCCTCGGCAGAACCAGATCTATACGAAAGCCATGGACTCAAAGCTCACTTTCAACAACAAAAGGTGCTTGATCTCACCCGTTCCTACCTGCGAGAGACTCGCTCCTCGATCAACTCCAGGGTTTCCTCGGATGCTGATGTTAACGCCGACAACTCGGACGGGAGCGAAGAGGGACCCTGTCGTGAGGCTACGATCACCACGAGGATCATAGTTGTCTCTCTAAACCGGCACAAACAAAGCTGGCAGCACGTTCGTGCACAGACCTGATTCCTCAGTGAGCCTTACGTGACGCTTGACCTGGCAGTAGCCTCATTTCATGACTGCTGGTGGGACACCTTGCAGTGTGGCGCATCTGTCAAGGCAGGCTGGACAACAGTCAGTGTTGGCGAAGCAACTCATTGATGGTACGTTGCAATCAACTTGCCGACTCCGTCCCTGCTACGTTCGGTGGCAGAGCCTCCATATGCACGCATACGCACGCTGGGGCGCTCGTGCTTGAGGGCTGCTTTTTCTTTGGCTGTTCTGGGAACATGCACGGCCGCGAGGAGGCAGGCCTCGCGCAGCGCGTGCCCACCCTGCACGAGCCGCGAGGAGGCAGGCCTCGCGCAGAGCGTGCCCACCCTGCACGAGCCACGAGGAGGCAGGCCTTGCGCAGCGCGTGCCCACCCTGCACGAGCCACGAGGAGGCAGGCCTTGCGCAGCGCGTGCCCACCCTGCACGAGCCGCGAGGAGGCAGGCCTCACGCAGCACGTGCCCACCCTGCACGAGCCGCGAGGAGGCAGGCCTCGCGCAGCGCGTGCCCACCCTGCACGAGCCGCGAGGAGGCAGGCCTCGCGCAGGCGTGCCCACCCTGCACGAGCCACGAGGAGGCAGGCCTTGCGCAGCGCGTGCCCACCCTGCACGAGCCACGAGGAGGCAGGCCTCGCGCAGCACGTGCCCACCCTGCACGAGCCGCGAGGAGGCAGGCCTCACGCAGCACGTGCCCACCCTGCACGAGCCACGAGGAGGCAGGCCTCGCGCAGAGCGTGCCCACCCTGCACGAGCCACGAGGAGGCAGGCCTCGCGCAGCGCGTGCCCACCCTTTATGTTAACTAGCTTGTCAAGTTCATGCCAGCCGCTACGGCACTTCTGCCTCTGTCCGGCCTTGGCAGCACAGCCAGCCTTACTCCAGGCGATGACTTTAAGCTCTTCTTTCTCAACTGCTGCTCCATGCATGCGCGCCTGCAGGGGCACCATGGGGCCTTCGCTTAATGCTCCTCCGTCGATGAGTTCAGTTGGGAGTGCTCCCGGTTTTTCGGGGGCCGCTTCTCCTGGGAGATGAGGCATGGCTGCGCCGGAGGTACGCGCAGGTTTGGTCACCGCGGCCAAGACTTCGAGGGAGCATATCGAATCCCAGCGCCTGAACTATAGCCAACAGGCAAGTGCCATGCCGTCCGCTCCCCCTCACGGACCATCCGGAGCGCGCCTCGGTCCCTCAGGTGTTGCAGGAGGAGGATAAGAAAGAGGGCGAAGGGAAAACAGGACGGAGGTAGCGCGGGAATAGAAGAGGGAAATGGATGGAGGATCGTGAGTGGGTGAGTGGGGTCAGGCAAGGTGTGTCGATGGGGCACGGGTCAGGACGTGTCAGTGAGAGCAGCGGGTGGTGCGCCGAGTTGCTGGGATCTGAGAGCGGCGCTAAGGCTGCCCGGCTGCGCGGCGTGCGGCACAGGAAGTGGATGAATACGAGAGCCCCGGCGGGGCAATGTTCATGACCCAAGCGAACTATCTTGATAAGAGTGTGGTGGGCCGGCACCCGCCCTACAATGCCAGTGACATCGCCCACCTGCCGAATACCCACCCGAGGTAATGCCACAACCCTCCCCCGGTCTGAGAGAGCTGCCTTCTTACCCTGCGGACCGGTGGCCACGCTCTCATCGCCGGTTCGGAGCAGTGCCCTGTAGAGATGTGACGGTTGCGGGGGCGGGGGTGCGGGGGTCGATCGGATGGGCGGGCACAGGTATGAGTTTGACACGTGCGCAATGGTCGGGAATGGCGGGGCGCTGCTGAAGACACAGCTTGGGAGCAACATCGACATGCACAGTATGGTGCTCCGGCTCAATCAAGCCCCGACAAAGGGTTTCCACAAGTTTGTCGGCAGCAGGTGCACCCTGCCGCCTGGCGCCCGCCACCTGGGAGCTAGTGTAGCAACTGTCACGCAGCCTCTGGTTGCAGCTGTGCCCAGGCATCCCCGGGGTCTTGATGCGCGTGCGGGGATGCTCGGCGCCGGCAGAACAACGTTCCGCTTGCTGAATAAGAAATGGGTGCACTACTACAACAATGCCTCCAACCAGGTGGGGCACCCCTTCCCACGCTCCGCGGCTGTGCTTTTGACCTCCGCTTGGCTCCCGTTTCCGCGCAAGCGGGGCAGCCCTTCCCACACCAAACCCCTATCTTCGCCTTTGTCTCCCACTGCCATCGTCCCAGCATGTTCTCCTCCCCGAGGGTGTGGCTGATAGTGGGAGGATGGCAGAATCACCGGGTGGAGGGTCGCAAGGTGCAGCTCAGGGCCGGTAAGGCGTGGCTGCCACAAGGGTCGGTGCGCATGGCAAGGATCCCGAGTTGGCCAATAGCGGCGCAGAGCTTGACCCAACTTGGGAAGGGAGCGTTTGGGTATGTGGATAGGCTGCAAACATGGAGGACCATCCGATCAATGCCACCCTGCTCACCACAAGATCCTCTCCGAGAGCGTCCCAGAAGCTGGCGGAGACTCTGTCTGCTCTGCGGCCAGACATCCAGGCACAGCCCCTGCCACCATTGTAATGCGCCATCTAATTATAACCTGTCTCTCGACGTGGACAATCTTAGGATGTGTCCAAAGCGCTGCATTTGTCACACGCCCTGCACGGAGCATCTGTCGCACGCACTGCACGGAGCATCTGTCACACGCACTGCACGGAGCATCGGTCACACGCATTGCACGGAGCATGTGTCAGAACCGGCTGACTACTCGCGTAGTGCGCACGTCTAGTGCACCACGCTGGTGTTCAACCGTTTCCAAAATACGCTCAGGGCATACCAGGCTGTAGCGCGCCGCCTGTTCCGGGGGAACATGTGGGGGCACGCGGCACGCCGGACCAGGCCCTTCCCGTGGACGGGGGAAGCGCGCCTTGAGCTCTCGGGGGATGTTCCTTGGTTCAGGTCCTCTTGGTGGCCTCGCATGTGGTATCACAGAGCCAGCAGCTGCTGAGCACATTCCGCACGCAGGCCGGAGACCTGGGCATGAAGCACAAGGTCCGCGCCCCTTGCTGTGTCCCATGCCCACCTCCCTCGTTCCGGCCCTTGCACCCCTAACTTGGCCCTCGCGCCCCTTGCTGTGTCCCATGCCCGCCTCCCTCGACCCGGCCCTTGCACCCCTAACCTGGCCCTCGCGCCCTTGCTGTGTCCCATGCCCGCCTCCCTCGACCCGGCCCTTGCACCCCTAACCTGGCCCTCGCGCCCCTTGCTGTGTCCTATGCCCGCCTCCTCGATCGGCCCTTGCACCTAACCTGGCCCTCGCGCCCCTTGCTGTGTCCCATGCCCGCCTCCCTCGACCCAGCCCTTGCACCCCTAACCTGGCCCTCGCGCCTCCCCCCGGGCTCTCAAACCCACAGTGCCTGCTTTGAGTTGGCGACTCGCGAGGTGATTTCTTCGCCGCTGGGATTAATGTTATATCGTACGTTTGCAGGGAGGGAGCTCGCCGAGCAGTGGCCTGGTGGCCATTTATCTGCTGCTGCGTATGTGCTCCAAGGTGTGCGGCCCTGTCGTGATTGGCCGTGGCCGTGCCCGGTTCCTAATCTGCGCGTAGCCGCCTCCCGGAGGCCACTCCACTCGCATCTCATTTCGGCATACCCCCACACCACACCACACATTGGATGTCTCTTTGAGAGCCTTCGCACCTATGCAGCCTCGCCATGGTCCCCCTATGCAGCCTCGCTGTGGTCCCCCAAGCCCCCACCTACCCAGACTGTGCAGCATCTCAAAACCCCCCATGGCTTCACCGGTGCGGCCTCATCGTGGTAACCCCGTCCGACACTCTAGCAACACAGTTTCGACGTCTGATTGGTCATCATGTATGGCTTGGGGCGAGGCTGGCATGCTTTGACGAGCCCCCGCGATGGTCCACTTGAGCTGGGGGGGACATACCCGGTCGTGGTCGTGAGGCTGCTGCTTAAGCGGGGGTGATGGCGCTGCGCAGGTCACTGCCTACGGCATGGCGCAGTCGATGGAACGTTCGAATGGTTATGACATTATTCACGCGTGGCCTGCCCTGGACCGCAAGCCGTGCAACAGCAAGAAGGGGCTGGTGCACAACTCCAGGAACAAGGTACCTCGGGAGCCTGGCATGCACTGCACCGTGCAGGGTGGGGCCCGGTGTCCGGCTCGAAGGCGCGGGGCGGCGTCCGCCCAAGGCTGTGCACCGCTGTGCTTCCCTCTGAAAGGAGGGGACGCCTGGAGATGGAGAATGCAGATGAAGGACCGCCGGGGATGGACTCCACTGTGGTGCATGGCTGTCAATCATGACCGTCTGTCCATTGGATCAAATGCAGCATCCATGCCTGGCAGGCCGTTGGAGAGGAGCGATCTGCCATGCCAGGTCTTATGGACTTTCCCCCAAGACCCGCTTCCGCTGATGCGCGGATGTGCCGGTTGGGGTTGCAGGCACCTTTATACCACTACTTCGGAAATTCTCAGGTGCATTCGCATCGCTGGTCTTCTTGCCTGGCCTGGAGTTGTTCCCTGATCATGTGCCGCTGTGGACCAGATTAGTGCACCCGTCATTGATGCCACGTGTATGGCGCAATGTGCAGAGGTCGCTGCAGGCTTGATGCGCAGCGTGCTATATATCACATATGCGGGATCGACGGCCCTTATTGTCTCTCCTCTGTGGCCATTGCAGGTCTGGGCGCATGCCAGTGTGCCCCGACTTCGCAGGCAGGCTGATGTCGAGCTTGCAGCCAGGGCTCAGTGCAGGTTGATTGGATAGGGTATGGGCTGGTTCCGGGCGAGTTGTGTTTTTCAATTGAATGGAGATGGCATTAATGTTCATTCCAGCACTGGTGATCAAATAGCTAGATAGGCTAGAGGGTATGCTGCTCTTAAGTGAATGTGTGTGCATTGGATTAATGAATATATGCTTTGATGACGGCTGTCAAATGCGACACTGTGATGCAGGCTGTCGAGGATACAACGATGCCGTGGCCGGACCCACATCATTCTTTCACAGCAGAAACGGACTTCCTCAAGGCACTCGGTATAGCTATGCCTCATAAGTTCGCCGTTTGCCCGGCAAATTCAGTGGTCGTCCTGTGATATTTAACACGTATTAGACTCTGTGATTGTTGCGTGAGGTCAGCATCCCATGTTGCCGCACAAGGGGGGGGGCGAAGGCTGCCAAATGCATTTTGCACTGCAAGTGGATGGATATTGCATCGTGTGAGCTGAGGTCTGCAAACAGAGGTGTAACATAAGAAAATCTGAGCTTAGTTCTGCGACCAGTAGCATGGTGCTTAGAGCCTGCTGGCATAGTGTCCTTGAGGACATGGTCTGCTGTTGCGCCCATCTCCATAGTGAGTACAGGATAATGGTTAAATCATTATTTCATAGAAATGAAGCTATAGTTATAAGGGTATCTATACAATGAATGTCTGTATAGATTTGTTTGTATTGGGCGGCATGCATACACACACCACCAACTAGAGCATACATGGTCCCATGGACCACTATGGGGTGCAATAAATTCGTGTGGCATGCGTGTATGTGATATGCCAACTGAGATTATCGCTGTGATGTGTTTGTTTGGAGGGCGCCACAAGAAGAAGTGGTTAAGCGAAATGGATTAACAGATGTGCTTTTCATATATATATATATATATATACTTCGTATATATATATATATATACTTCATATATATATATATACTTCGTATATATATATATATATATATGTAGATTGGCATGGAAGGGCAGTGCACATCGCATACAGCAGCTTGGACAATCTCATCAGCAGTAATATTATGCATAGATAATAAATTAAAATATCACATTAATTTAAGGCATGGCAGGATTACGTGTGGCATGCCATTAGTTTGCATGTATATATATATATATATATATATATTACGAGATGAGCCCGCCGCTGGTATATACCGGCCGTGTTTTTCGGTACAGGCCCGCCTGTGCCGATTTCACTAGTACAGGCCCCCCTGTACCGGCTGTATGAGGGGTGTTGGAAGATGGTTTGGGGGTTGTTTGTGCATGGTCTAGGGTGTGTTGGGGGATGGTTTGGGGTGTAATGGGGGATGGTTTGGGGTGTAATGGGTGTATCATGTGTTGGGGATTGTTTGGGGGTAATGGGGTGATGGGGTGATGGTGTGATGGGTGATGTGGGGGTGTGATGGGGGATGTTGGGGGTGGAGGGGGCATGGAATTGGTTTGGGGTGTGTTGGGGGATTGTTTGGGTGTGAGGGGGTAAGGGTACTGGGGGATGGTTTGGGGGTAATGGGGATTGTTTGGGGTGTAAGGGGGTAATGGGGGATGCTTTGGGGTGTGTTGGGGGATTGTTTGGGGGTAATGGGGGTAATGGGGATTGGTTTGGGGTGTGTTGGGGATGGTTTGGGGTGTAGGGGGAGGGGGTAATGTGGGATTGTTTGGGGTGTAAGTTGGGTAATGGGGATTATTTTGTGTGTTGTCCTAACTCACACCCCCTCACACCCCAAACAATCCCCTCAAACAATCCCCCCCAACACACCCCAAATTAATCCCCTACACCTCCCAAAGAATCCCCCCATTACCCCAAAACCATCCCCCATTACCTCCCAAAACATTCCCCAACACACTCCCAAACCTATCCCCATTATCTCTTTATACCCAAACAATCCCCCATTACCCCCAAACCATCCCCCATTACCCCCTCACACCCCAAATCCACCTCCCAACACACCCCAAACCAATCCCCATTACTCTCCCCCCTACACCCTCAAACCATCTCATTACCCCAAAACCAT
Organism: Cymbomonas tetramitiformis; assembly: GCA_001247695.2. Classification (NCBI taxonomy): domain Eukaryota; kingdom Viridiplantae; phylum Chlorophyta; class Pyramimonadophyceae; order Pyramimonadales; family Pyramimonadaceae; genus Cymbomonas; species Cymbomonas tetramitiformis. The sequence goes on from LGRX02033429.1 coordinate 62,869, forward strand.
CCCCCATTACCCCCAAACCATCCCCCATTACCCCCCAAACAATCCCCCAACACACCCCACAATCCCCACATCTCCCCTTACACCCTAAACAATCCCCCATTACCCCCCAAACCATCCCCCATAACCCCCTCACACCCCAAACAATCCCCTAACACACTCCAAACCAACCCCCATTCCCCCCCATTACACCCCAAACTATCCCCATTACCCCCCCCAAACAATCCCCAACACACTTACACCCATTACACCCCAAACCATCCCCCATTACACCTCAAACCATCCCCCAACACCCCCTAAACCATGCACAAACAACCCCCAAACCATGTCCCAACACCCCTCATACAGCCGGTACAGGCTGGCCTGTACCAATTGCAGGTGGCACAGGCGGGCCTGTACCGGTGGCGGGCTCATACCGCGGGGGGGTCATGCCAATCGGTACAGGCGGGCCTGTACCAGTGGAATCGGTACAGGCAGGCCTGTACCAGTGAAATCGGTACAGGCGGGCCTGTACCGAAATCGGCCGGTATATACCAGCGGCGGGCTCATATCGTTACATATATATATATGGTGCCATAGCAATACATTTGTATTTGGTGTGGTGGGATTTTTAGAGTGATATAATATATATGTGTGTGTGTATGAAAACATCATCACATCACATACAAATGTATGGATATATCACCATACATATTATATAGATATCACCGATCATGTATAAAGTGTATTTACAATAGCATCGATGCGCAAAGACTATAGGCAACAGTTATGCATTGTAAGTTGTCAAGGGGGCAATGTAACGTAATTAACTACAGATATACCAGAGAAAATGATGGATACAACAATGTATGCATTTCGGTATCCAATATATTCAAGTTAATATATACTAAGCCGTCATAGACGTAGTGCCTTACCACACACTATGATATAAGCAATGGCCTATGTAGATGATCATTATTTTCGGCATTTCCCTCAGTGCTGTTGCAATAAATGCCTGCAGATGGACATGGTGACCGATTGGTAGGGAAATAAGCAATCAGAAGTCAGCAGCTTTTGGCAACATGTGTGTAGTAACGAATTTCGATGCTCGCCGTGTCCGCGCTTCCGGCGAGCGCTCCGCCTCTTAGCTCTCTGCCGGCGATAACATGGTGCTCAGAAGCTTCGTGGCGAGCTCAGGCTCTGACTCACAAACGGTGTGGAAGTCGTCGAAACCCTGCACTGCCATTGCATGCTGCACCATGTAGGCAAATGCTGAGGCCTCAAGTGCCACCGCCGCATACTGCCGCGCTAGCTGCCACATGGTGGCGGCATTCTTCGGAGTGAGGTTCTCAGCAAAGTGTCCTTCCACGTCGATTTTGAGCCGCTGTAGCTGCAGCTTGTCAGCGGCTTGCAGCATCGCGGGCAGGCTCGACTCCCAAGTGCACTCGTCGCTACTGGCTGCCAGCTTGCCAGCATATATCCAGTGCAGTATACCTCGGAAAGCTGCGGGCGGGATGTCCGTCACGTCGACACGAGTGCGCTCGCCGTGGCCTGCGGTTTCTGCTTCGCGCAAGCCGCCCGTGAATTCGCGGAAATATTCGCCGCACGCGCACAATACCGCCTTGTGTGCCAGAAATTGCACCGCTGTCGTCGTCTTGACCCCATTGCTCGGGCTGGCCACCACAAACTCCACATCTGCAAAGGTAGGATCGTGCATAATCTGTTGGAGGGTGCCGTATGCCCTAGAGGCGTCTGCTGTAAGGGTGTCTGTGTGGGTTGTGTATCGTGGCATAAGTAATGCAGTAGAATTGTTAGCGGTATTCGCTGCCACAAAAAATGTGCGGTACTCGACACTTAATAATCTGGGTACCACCAGAGGCATAGGGCTGTAGATTTGTGGTGGTTCCGTAGCTGTGTCCGGAGTTTCTGGCAACCATCGCATGTCCCCTATCCCCAACTTACCCTGATATGCGCATCCCCACGCCCACACCTCTCCTCCACGTGTCACCGCTAGGTTGTGTATTGCCCCACACGCCACTTGCACCACCTCGTGCCCTCATAGCCCAGCCACCACCGTGGGCACTGGCTGGTTTATGTCACTGGCGTTGTCCCTGTCGTGGTGGGGGAGCCCACTGAGGTCTGATATCCCCAAGGTGCCACACCATGCACTTCCCCACCCCAGCACCTTGCCTCCGCGTGTTACCGCCGGGTTGTGTCTCTCGCCACATGCCACTTGCACCACCTCATCGTGCCCTTGGAGCCCGGCCACTACCGTGGGTGTTAGCTGGTACACGTCCTGTTTGTACATGAAGTGTGCTGGGAGCCCACTGTGGTCTGTTAGCCCCAATTTGCCATGTGTTGCGCTTCCCCACGCCCACACCTTGCCTCTGCGTGTTACCGCTAGGTTGTGATAACTTCCACACGCCACTTGCACCACCTCGTGCCCTTTCAGCTGGGGCACCACCATGGGTGTTGGCCTCGAGTACAAGGTGATGTAGTCCGAGGATAATAACGCGTCCCGGTTGAAGGGGAGCGGACCAGGTGTTGTCCCTAAGCAGCCATACATTGTGCATCCCCACGCCCACACCTCGCCTCCCCGTGTCACCGCTAGGTTGTGTTCTGCGCCGCACGCCACTTGAATCACCTCGTGCCCTTGCAGCCCAGCCACCATCATGGGCACTGGCTGGTACAAGGTCCAAGTGTCCTGTTCCATCTGGGGGGAAAGCAAACGTCGCGTTCCCAATCTACCAAACGCTGCGCTTCCCCACGCCCACACCTTGCATCCACGTGTCACCGCTAGGTTATGGTCTGTGCAGCACGCCACCTGCACCACCTCGTGCCCTTGCAGCCCAGCCACCACCGTGGGCACTGGCTGGTACACGGCTCTGATGTCATGTCAAATGTGGGGGAGCCCGCTGAGGTCTGCTATCCCCAAGCGGCCACGCGTTGCGCTTCCCCACGCCCACACCTCGCCTCCACGTGTCACTGCTGTGCGATTCTCCGAGCTCAATCTGAAGCACATATTTTTCAAAGGCGAGATGCACAGGGTGATCAGCAAATTCAGCACAAGGGTTGCTATCGTAATCAGTCAACACTTCATCAGTAGGCCCATCAGATACGTCCATCTCTTCGTCCGTATCAAATCCAAGCATTCCGCCAACATTTGAACCCCAAGTGAATACGCGGAAGAGACTATTCTGGGTTTCCATACTTTATAAGCACACGCCGTGCAGATGGTACTATAATACTAGATCACTCTAAAAGCACCACCACATCGAATACAAATGTATTGACATGACACCATACATTAGAGGCATCCAGGATCACCCAGACCATGACAAACATGACGCTTATCCCGGCGCGACGGGGCCTGCGAGACTTGTGGAATGCGGCACATCATCTTGTGATTAACATATGATGCATGTGCGAGATGTATCACTGCGTCGTAAAGTGCGCACCGTGCAGAAACGCAATCCTCAGCCTACGTCGCACACCGTAGCAGTATAATATATGCAGGGTATAATATATGGCACTATAGTACGTTAACGCAGGCCTCAAGCTGCCTAGCTTCTTGCAGCCAGCCCCACCCACCCACCAATCCACCCACCCAGCACTTTGTGAAGCCTGACCGTCATCTTTTCATCCCGCCCTACCTTGACTAAAATTCCGGAGCGACGACCACACGTTGAGGGGCCGCAACCGCCCATCGGCACCGACTGCGAGGAACGAAGGGGCGCGCAACCGCCGTGGTTCTGCGCTGGCGCAGCCACGCTATGACTGCAAATTTCCACAACAGCGCAAGTCGGCATCATGGTGAACGCATGTCCCGAAAAGCCATGTCGGTCCTCGAAACCTGTCAAGTCGGCAGCTTACTTTCGCAACTTGACGCGGTTTCGCTGCAAAGCAATGCGCGGATTCGTTGAATAATGCTACAGTATTTAATTACACTATGGCTTACCACAAAGCGACTGGCATGTGCCAAGCAACAGAGGCATCCGATATTACACGGACCGCGACGTACATGCACACCGGGCGATACCACCGGCATACATACGCGACGCTTTACCCGGCGCGGGCGGGGCATGCAAGACTACAATGGCGATTCACGCTGGTCAATATATTCCATAAATGGTAGTGACGATCTGACGAATCCACTGTACAAGTCAGGTTGATCCTTTCATCAAATGCCAGGGGAAAATGCCCTTAGCAGGATTTGAACCTGCGACGTATCGCTCTCTAGTGCGACCGCTCTATGCCACTGAGCTACAGGAGCAACTTGAATAATGCTATCAATCAGATGTATAATAAAACCAAAGTCCCGTCACACATGATATATGCGTCTCGATGTTTTCGAAGGCACGCTGTTTAGCGAGTCCACCAGCATGCATGTAGTAATATTTGAAATGCGACTCAGACCGTGTCCTTGGCTCCAGCGCATGGGAGGTAATCGATTATTCAGATGTATAAACATGCAGCTCTATATAGATGACCGATTGAATTTATAAAAATACGTGTTAGTAGTGCAGATTTGCATTTCGAGTGTGCATTGTGTTATACTCGGTGTAATGCTTGGTCACATCGATTTGAGGAATCGTTTGCAGAATTATTGCCTCATTCACCGCAAGACGGATTGACTGAAAAATAAGCATCGAATAAGTAGCCGCATTACTACAGACACGCACGCACGCACATATCAGCCGTGCAGCCTCATCCAAATCAGGGCGCCCGTTTTTTATCCTTCGCAGCGCACGCACACTCCGCTAACACATACGGCATTCTCATTCCGCGTTTAAAGTCGCGCGCAAACCACCCCGTCAGTGTACATACGCATCATTCGCCGTAACACACGAATCGCCAAATTGTAACATACAGCACTTCATCACTGCCATCATAATATCATTGTGCCGGAGCGTAACAATCTCCCTCATCAGTGTCGATTGATAATGTGGCTACGATAGACGCCCTAAATCGACCGCGGGACGATGGCATTCACGTCGTTGAGTTGGGCAGGCTGGACGAGAATAACGAACGGAGCCCACCTGCACAATCGAAAACAATTCTCCGACAAAGTAATCTAAGATCCCGTCCACTTCGTTAGAATTCAAAGAGCACTTCACTGAAAAGCATTTGTGTTTTGGGTGTCTCGCATCGCATTGTCTTCTTTTGTGCCCGGAGGCACTGCGTGATTGACGGAGTTGAGTCATCGTAAGGGTATCGTGGGGTTGCACGGTGACAGTGAGATTGGGTTTGCGAATACGAGAAGAATGAGTGCCAGATGTCCGGGGTGTGATTATATGACACTATGACAGTACTGTATGATAGTACATTAGTATGACAGTGCTGTATGGCAGCCATGGTGACACTTGGTCAGATCATCGGACTACGGTCGAATTCGGGTTCAGATTGAAGAGACGACGAAAATGAGTATCAGATGTCTGGGGGTTGATAATGTGACCCGATGGCGGCATGACAGTATGACATCATGACATCATGACAGTATGACAGTACTGTATGACCGTCACCGGGATAGTTCGTCAACGAGACATCAGAATCGAAGATGTAGCATCGAATCAGAAATGGAATGAATCGATATGTATAATAATCGATATATGTATATATAATGATCGGGTCGAAACCGAACGGTGCATTGTGATATGACATCGGGTAGTCGGGTCGGTGGACCGAGTTGCCTGGGTTGCAATAAGTAGAGCACTTGAGAAGTGTACGGCCTTCAGAACTCAGATCGTAACGAGCGTTGACACCTAACTAATCTGGCCCTGTTCCAGTGATATAATGCAAACAGAATATTGTACCTTTACATGTTCAAACAAAAAAAACTTCTGAGTATATTCTATATTGGTCTAGTGCCCCGGCACAACGATTGGTATCAGTGTGCTGCGAGTGGCCCCGCCCCTGCGCCCCTCGCCCACGGACCTGCGATAACTCACGGTATAGTGCAGGGGGAGAGCTGAACTTTGGGGAAACTTGGCGCAATTTTTACGTCTAAAAAACCGTTTTTTTTTCGAAGAAGGAAGCTCAACAACGTTCCCAAACATCACGAAAAAGAAGTATACACGTTCCTTAAGTATGGGGGCTCAAAACTGAACCTCGACCCAAGCATGCCTGGCAAGATGTAACGTTGAAACTTCCGGGGAGGCCATATCCGACCTATTTTTGGACAGTATAGTTCGATATCCGGGCCTATCATAGCCTCATTCCAGCCATAACGTCACTTGTAGAGCCTTAAAAGTGGCAAAAACGGCAAAAAAAAACAGCACTTTTCAGCGCTTTTAGACACTTTCCAGCAATACCCAGACCATAGGCCAGCGGGTTTCACCACCAGAAACCCGCCCCTAGGGTACCATAGGAACCCTCAGAAACCTCCCACAGCCTCGACAGAACCCCTACCGGTCCATATTCCACTCCAAAAGTGCCCCAAAACCACTTTTCACCACTTCAACAGCATGTCACGGCAGACCTCAGAGCTGTACCCAGCGACTACTGGGATGGAACTACAACCTCTTCCCCTGCCATTCCCCTCCTATCCACCTCCCATTTACACCATCTTCCCACCTTCCACTCTTCCACTCTCACAACCCTATCAGTCGCCGGATGGTATCCTCACTCAAGCAGTATGGAACGGCGTAAGCTGAGTGTTGCTCCAGACAGCACCCTTTGCTGGGGGAGTGCCCCCAGTACCCTTCACCCTGGGTGCCCACCACCCAGTCGGCGCTTTCCCCACACCGTTCCAACAACAACAACAACAACAACAACAGTGTTTCCAGCAGCAGCAATGGCTACAGCAGCAGCAGCAGCAGTTGCAACAGCTACCGACAGCAGCAGCAGTTGCAGCAGCGACACTGGTACCCCCCAAACCCACAGCAAGTGCAGCATCAACCACCGCTGCAACAGACCGCTGACGTCGACACTGCCCCTCCCTCTAACCCTGTTGAAAGCACTCACGTTCTGACAACAGAGGCCAGACGACGGCTGGCGGCATCGACACCCATTGAAGCTCGTCGCTCCCTTGAACCTGAGACCTTGGATTCTGGCACGGGCAGCAGCATCGCTAGCCGTGGGGCTGGGGGCAGCCGCGCAGCCCGCACTCGGGCTGACGGCAAACGCAGGTCCCCTCACGGATCCGGCTCGGACTCGGACGCGAGCAGCCGAAAAGTGCGCCCTCGCCAAGGAGCGACCCAGGCAGCACGACCTTCGGGCACCACATCGACTCCCACCCCTGCCACCAGAGTCACCGCGGTGACTTCTGTATCGGAAGACACAGTCCCGCGCGAGCCTCTGACTTCCATGCCGCGGAGGGGTGCACACCTGTCACCAGCCCAGCGGAACGTGACCCCAGTGATGAACCGACACGATGCCGAGCTGTCTCTGCTCAGACCCGCGGCGCTGCAAGGCTCACCTCTAACGGAGGCCCGGCGCAACAACGAGCCACTGATGCCCGCGATCACGACGCAACATAATGCGTTGTCGGCGGCAGCCCCACATAGCAACAAATTGATAGGGATTGCAGACGCAGCACAGGGGAGCGCTCCGCCAACATCGGCTCACCACACCAAAGAGCTGATGACGCCTGCAACCACTTCTCGATGCAGCGCCCCCCAGCTGAGCTACGGTACAGCACGAGGGCAATCTGTTGCTGCTCGGACCTACAGAGCAGCACGCAATTGTGGCAGCAACTCAACGTGACAGTGAGCCGCGAGCGGTCACCGCCGCATCGCAGAGTGGCACGTCACTAACAACCGTTCGACATGGTAGTAATCTACCGATGCTCACAGACGCGGAACAGCGGACCGCTCCGCTCCGCTGGTAACACCCCGGCGCAACAAAGGGCCAATGCCGTTCATAGCCACTACCGTACGCGGTGCAACGCGCCCCCAGCTGCAACTCAGTGCGATGAAGAGCCGCCGTCGCTCAAAGCCGCAATACCACAGAGCACGCATGTGGCAATGGATCAGGATGGCAATGCGCCGCCGATGCCGACCACCACTGTGCGGCACGTTGCGCCGCCGTCTGCAGCGCACTACGACAGCGGACCGCAGACGTTTGCAACCATGGTGCGCCACAGCCACATGGCACCCAGGGGGGGGTCGAAATGACCATCTAGGGGTTTGGGTTTTATTCGGATGATTATCCAATGTATGCCAACAATACTAATAGCAATATTACCTATTTCGATGTTGCCAAAAACGATGGTGACGTCCATTTTGGCTCATTCGAATGCATTTGTTGTGCAGCAAATGGAATAGTGAGGGGGGTGTAGGACGTACGACTTAGGGTTTGAGCGTGTTGGCAACCTGCACTTGTTGGAAGCTAGAATATTGGTGCTATGTGAGTGCTAACGTTATTATATATGTACATACAAAAGTTGTAGGTATGACAAATAGTCTTAGGAGTGTTGAAACCTCAAACTGGTTCACAAGATACGTTATTCGTGAAAACGCGCTAAGAATGAAAATGATAATAATAATGCCAACAAGGTAACCTATCCAAGCCTAGTTCTACAACAAGAGTGCATATAATACAACTAGTTTCTATGCTTTTTCAGTGACGTGATGTTGCGGATGTTATCAATATTTTTCTTGACATCAAACCAACAGCACGCGTAGCATTGAAAAATAGGTGCGGTAAAGTTGTGATGTATACTGAACTCTTTCGAAAACTGTCAGATCAAGGAAATTCCCAGATAAATATCGAAACGCTTAGGGTCGTTGAATCCAAAATCTATGTTCGCAATATACCAAATTTCAGAACGCAACATCAAGGGCGTCAGAAAATTACTCTGCAGATATCGTACTGGGTTAAACTTCGAGTACATGTGCTGCTATATGCCAGCGCTGGATGTGTGCATCGCACACAGAGTCTATCTATAACATTTTGTTGCTACAAAATTAGTCATCATGCCAAACATGGCGCCGCAATCATTTTACCTCCACTCAAAGAGTAGGCATGAACTCGTTTCTGAGGTGAAGCATCTCCACAGAATTTGATTCTGATGTCTTCAAGACACGCATTCACAGTTGCAACTTTGGAGCATTGGTAATCGGGAAGGTTTTTTCAAATGTATGAGCAAGAGATAGGAGCTCGACTTCTTTGAATGCTCCTCCAATCAGCTGCACACCCACAGGCAAGCTTGGGTACGAAGAGTTGCCGCTGTCTGTAAAGCCACATGGGAGCGATATGGCTGGAAGACCTGAAGCCCACAGACCACCCATTGCACGAGAGGAAAGGCTCAAAACGTTTCCACAGATCCAGGACTCTTGCACACACGGCACCCGCGGACCGGCGCTGTTTAAGTTGCCGTATGAAGTGGCCACTAGTCATCTGTCTGAATGTCATATTAAAGCCACCGAGGATGAAAGGCAGGATCTAAATGGATCGTTTGTACGGCGGACAGAGCATGAGAAAAGTGCGCTTCAAGAGATTTGATGCAGCTCAAACCTGCGAGATTTACATTGACCGTCATCAGGTCGCCCACATACATAGCCAGGGGATCACTCACTTTGGAGTTCAAGGGGTAGGCTGGGGTTGGGGCCACTGGGCTCAGCAATGCCACACAATCCTTCAGCGCCTCCGAGATCTCAGCCCGCACAAGTGTACGCACCTGCCACCCCCCACCACTCATCCACCGACGTCCCGCTCCCAGAGCACCTCGAAATCAGTCTCGCCAAAATGCGCTGAAGATACGGCTCAACGCTGAAGAGAACCCAAATTGTGATGCACCAGATGAACCAGCATCGCAGCCAAAAAATCTAAACACAGAGTGAAGGCACGCCATAGGGCCACAGGGTAACATGCCTGGCACAGTGCAAGCCCGTTACATAGGTCACACGCCTGGCACAGTGCCAGCCCGTAACATAGGTCACACGCCTGGCACAGTGCAAGCCCGTTACATAGGTCACACGCCTGACACAGTGCAAGCCCTGGCACAGTGCACACATAGGTCACACGCCTGGCACAGTGAAGCCCGTTACGTAGGTCACACGCCTGGCACAGTGCAACAGTGCAAGCCGTTACATAGGTCACACGCCTGGCACAGTGCAAGCCCGTTACGTAGGTCACACGCCTGGCACAGTGCAAGCCCGTTACGTAGGTCACACGCCTGGCACAGTGAAAGCCCGTTACGTAGGTCACACGCCTGGCATAGTGAAAGCCCGCCACATGTAAACATCGCTCACCTGCTGATCATCGGTGCGATAAGGCTGTATCAGGGCACACTCACCTGCTGAGCACGGGTGTAGTAGGCATCGTAGTAGCCAGCCGAGAGGGTATAGGTCCCCATAAGAATGCGCCGCTTAACCTCCGCCCCAAACCCTTTCTGCACTCCCCTCCCCCCAAACCATCCCATCCATTTCCTCCTTTTGGGTCCCCAATTTTCCTCTTTGGCTACAGGAGTGTTCTTCCAGCCCCTCAGAGCCCTCAGATATATCCTCAGAGCACCTCAGAGCCCTCAGATATATCCTCAGAGCACCTCAGAGCCCTCAGATATATCCTCAGAGCACCTCAGAGCCCTCCGATATATCCTCAGAGCACCTCAGAGCCCTCCGATATATCCTCAGAGCACCTCAGAGCCCTCAGATATATCCTCAGAGCACCTCAGAGCCCTCAGATATATCCTCAGAGCACCTCAGAGCCCTCATATGTACGTTTTCACGCTACACCAGCATCACACTGGGGGATGGTATGTGTCCCCTCTCCCCCCTCGGCTTCCGGGCGGGGCGTGTTGGTGGATCCATCTGTGGGAGCTGGGGCCCGCGCACGCAGCTTGCGCAGTCTGAGCAGTCTCCTGGCTGGGTGGGCGATGCTGGAAGGATGGCACCACTACTACGAGAGTACGCAGGGCACGTGGCCGGGTGCATGTGGCCGGGTGCGGGGGGATCCGCGGATGGCACTGGGACAGGGCCCGGGCAATGTGGATGCCCAATTTGGGGGGGTCCACGTGAAAGCACGTGTGCCCAGCCAGATCCAGAGAGGCCTCGTCATCTGAGCGGCCAGAATATCTTGGCAGAGGCGGATGACCCCTTGTCGCCTGGCTTACAGCATGGCACTTGGATGCCGGAGCACCTGATTGGTTGTAATCGGGACGGAGTTACGCGTGAGAGGCTCACACCAGGGGCGGCGGCACAGGGCTCGGCTGGGCTAGTGATTCGGGGTGAGGTGCCTCTCTAGGAGGGCTGGACGCAAGAGGCCCCTCTGACGCAGGATGGGGGGCTGGGGGGGATAGGATCAATGGGAACGTGCTAGAGGTGAGGCCTTGGCTGAGCAGGCAATGCAGTTGGCTGAGCGAGAGGTCCACAAGGTGATACCGTGTCTACCGGCGCACGGCTCGCCTCCTTCACGGCGATGTTGAGAAAGCCGCCTGCTCGAGAGGGTGTTGGGCAGAGTGCGGATGAGGGCTGGTGGGAGGGGTTGACATATCCTCGGCTTCGTAGAGCTTGGGAGCCCAGCCCGACCGTTATGACCGCTGACAGCTGGTAGCACGGAGACACGTGGCATCTCATCGGCTTGCCCTCGCCCCATTCAGCAAAGATGTGGCCGCGCTGGCACTACCAGGGATGAAGAGTTGGCTGGTGGATTATTGGCCGCCAGTAGGGGTCGGGACCAGGCATCTATAGTGAAGCCAGGGCCCTAAGGCAGGTACAGCACAGCGCCGCAGGCACATTGTAGGTCCAGGGCGCGTGACTCGAGCTCTCAGCCTACCCACGGAGCGTGCAGTGCCAAGGTTTCAGTGTGATAGGATGGGCGTCGGGGGTAGGGGCCTCAAGTGCCAGAGGCAGCAATGCAGGCTGTCACCCGCGGCCCTTCAGGATACCCAGCATGTCGTGAGCCGGCCGACAGGTGTGGGGTGACGCTTTGGAGCATTGATGGGGCGCGGTGGAAACTTTTAGCAGAAGGCTTGGTGGTTGGGAACTGGCAAGAGCTACTCAAAGGGTGCATGAAGGCCGGCTTCATCCGGATCGCCTCTGTGCGGCTATCTGACCCTGATCGGCCGGCTCTGGCCAAATCTGGCCTAGATGAGCTCCTGGGCGAAGAGGGGCCGAGATCGACAAGGCAATGGGGCAAGGTTGAACAGAAACCATTACGCAAAATTTGTTAGGTTTGGAAGATTTTAAACTTTTCCTGGCTGATATTGACATGGTAACTACTTGCTAAGCTACTGGTCAATGGAAATGGCATGGAACAACCACACACTGTCCTGTGATGTGAAAACACGATTCAGGAATATTTCGTTTGGTATTTTGTTGGCAGCACACGAGCTCACTTGTGAACTTTGGAAACGTTCGATTCACGGCTCCAAGGTTTCGGCGACTTCAGATTCGGACTGGAAAAGTTCAAGAAGAAAGATTGCGGATTTCAAACTTTTCTTGCCACGGGCTGACGTGGCACCAAGAATTCGGCATCTTCGACGTCAGCACTGGGGAATACAATTTCAGAATCCGCAAACTAACTTTTGTGAGACGATGTCCAACGGGCGCAAATTTCAGAAGAAAAAAAAACAGTTTTTTTGGCAATTCTTAGAAATCCCGCCGACTTGATAAAAACCTAACACCTGAAAGCCTCCAGCCACATGCTGAGCTAAAACTACATGCTAAGCCGGCAGGCCGGGTGCTTGAAGTGACAGCCATAAACATTGCGCCTGACTTCTTCGCGCTGCACTGTACCCCCTTCACCTCTAATGCCTCCGCGCTTGCACTGTACCCCTTCACCTCTAATGCCTCCCGCGCTGCTGCTGACACCCCCTTCACCTCTAATCGCATCACTGTGCCCTTCACCTCTAATGTCTCCCGCGCACTGTACCCCCTTCACCTCCTAATGCCTCGCTGCACTGTACCCCCTTCACCCAGATGTCTCCCAGCGCTGCACTATACCCCCCCCTTCACCTCTAATGCCTCCGCGCTGCACTGTACCCTTCACCTCTGTGTCTTCGCGCTGCATATGTACCCCCTTCACCTCTAATGCCCCGCGCTGTACTGTACCCCCTTCCTCTAATGCCCTCAGCTGCACTGTACCCCCTTCACCTCTAATGCCTCGCGCTGCACTGTACCCCTTCACCTCTAATGTCTCAGCTGCACTGTACCCCTTCACCTCTAATGTCTCTCCGCGCTGCACTGTACCCCCTTCACCTCCTAATGCCTCCGCGCTGCACTGTACCCCCTTCACCTCTAATGTCTCAGCTACTGCCTTCGTCACCTCCCATAATGTCTCAGCTGCACTGTACCCCCTTCACCCGAATGTCTCGCTGCCACGGTGCCCCCTTCATTCCAATTGTCTCCCGCGCTGCACCGTCCTCCCCTCCCCCTAAAGTCTCGCGTTACACTGCCGCCCCCACTCCTGCCTCATAGTCTCTGCACAGCTCTGTCTAGTCTAGCAGCCTCGCTGCATCGCCGGGTATCGCGCTGGGGTTCACACCTGCCGGGTGTCACAGTACATTGCAGTGAGGTCATCAGCCTCGCTTCTTCCCCCATATCTGCAGTCAGCCGCACAGCCGCCGCATCCCTCGACTCAAAGAGGAACAAAATGTGCAAGATAAAGAATGTCCTGCTGCTGGCGTGCCCCCTATAC